>QWTY01031166.1:0-10805 GCA_008033365.1 Pseudorectes ferrugineus
AAAATTAACTGAAGGCCAATGCAGCACTGGTGTGCCCACAGTGTCTTGAAACACTGCTGCTCCTCCTTTCCCAGCCTCAGAGACAGGCAGCAGTCATGTCATCAGCACCTTTCCTCAGCCACTATAAAAAAATGAACCTGTTAAAAAAGAAACTGTTCATTCCCCAATCAGGCTGAGAAACTTTCTCCATTATTTTCTAAATGTTATTTTCTGTACTAGACCTCAGCAGTACGAGTAAGGTAAAATTGAGTTCTACATTATCTTGTTTCCATTTATTAGCTCCAAAAAGAAGTATTTGCTGGTGGCCCCTACGTGCATGACCATGCACTTCATCTTACTACTCCCATCTTCCAGGTCATCCAGTTATTATTGCATTGTTCTCATCTCTGTCGACAGTTCCTCCCAACTTTATCTTATCTTCACTTGGATGAACTGTAATGAGCCCAATCTTAATTTTTTTTTGTCCCACACATTAATGAAACTCTAGTCCCGGGGAACTCTGTGGGTAACCCTTTCTAGGCTAATACTCCTCTTTTGGCACTGTCAGTTATCATCTTCCTCTCCCATTCCTTATTCATATCCCACTTCACACATGACACTACATCTCCTCTAGGGTAATTTTCACTATGGCATTATATCAAATAGCTTTACCAAAGTCTAGATGAGGCCTCTATTCCTCTCATTTAAGGAAAACAAAAACAAAACCAAATAAACCCAAAACCAAACCAAAAACAAAGAGGAAAAAAAAAAAAAAAAAGGAAGAAAAAAAACCCAAACAACGAAAAACCAAACCTGATCAAAGGTATAAAATGAGTTAGGGTAGGTTCGATTTTTCAGATAAACCTGGTTTTTTTAGTTTTCATTTATCTTTCTGTTATTAATTATTTCTTCCTCAAAAAGCATTCCAAAGGCTTATACACTTAAGATCAAACAGACACCATCACGGTTCCCTGGCTCTTTCTCTCCTGTGCATTTCAGCTCTGCATTAGTTATTCCCTAGACACTTGGGACCACCCTTGTTTTGATAGACTTGTTAAAAATTCCTGCTATCAGAGCCACGATTTCATGTGCAGTTCTTCCAAAATTCTACACAAAATTCTTGTCAGATCCCCCCAATATGACTGCATTGAAGCTCTAGGAGTTTTGCCACCTTCTTGAATTAAACTAAATAATAATCAATTCCCAAAGACAACAGTACACATTTATACCCTGGTAAAATTGCATTTACAGAGTGGTTTACATGATTGCTACTAGCATTGTTTCATTTAAAAGTAAACAAGTATTCCTTAAGTAGTAAGACAGTTTTTCACTTCAAAATAACAGCATCTGGATAAGTGTGGGCAGTGAATATCAAGGAATGAACAGGTTATGCTGTTCCTGTTCTGTATGATCTCAGCCTTTTAAGGTTCAGTTGCACCACATGCACGGACACCTGCACCACACACACAACTTTGTAATAAGATTTTGCTGTCATTTCCACCAGCTAAACAACAATTAGTGACACTACCCTGCAGATAAATCAGCTTTCTCCTTGTCAGCTGCAGTCATTTCAGACCTGGCCTTTCCACCTCCAAATCCAAACTGCTACCAAAGTGCAGCTGCAAAAGTCATCTCTCCTCCCTCTCTAGGTCCATCTCCTCCTGGATTCTGTTGGTCTCCTGCCAAGTCATATTCAAGTTGCTTCTCTTCACCTACAAGATCTCACATAGCAATAAATAATATAGAAATGACCGCAATGTACTGAGGAATTACCAAGTCTTTTAAAAAAAAATAAAAGTGGAGGAATAGGACCTTAGATTACATCCCTCTCCATCAATTACAGCCCAGTCACAATTCACACCCTACGTCCCCCTCCACTGCACACTCCCTTGTCCATTCTGTCACTCCCAGATCTGAAGTGCAGTTTCTCAGACTCCCCCTGCTCCAGCATCCCACAGGAAAGAGGCAGATCACAGAGAGAAGCCCACAGAGCCACAAAACAGAAAGGGATCACGTGCAGAACAGCACAGCCCCACACGGAGATGCTTTAGCAGATTCTGTCCTAGCTGCAGCCTCTCACCATGGCCTGTCCCCAGCACCTGAGCTGGTTTGCCCACTGCAGGACATGGCACACAGCCTCCATCCTCTTCTGGGCTGCACTGCAAAACACGCAAGGTTTAACCTTATTTTGGGACACACAAAGGCAACCCGAGTGTAGAGGGACTTGCAAGCACTCTGCGTGACTGGGGCAGTTACCCGGCTGCAAACAGAACTCGCCTTCAGCTCATTTTCAGCCCTTTTTACCATGCTCAGGGCTGCTCTAAGCAGGTGGCTCTGTCCTGATCCCTGCCTGCAACTTTTTTGGGCCTGTCTAGCAACATATTCAATTACAGTTTGGAGATTAGACAGTCCAAAGATTAACTAAACACTAAATAGAAAAAAAGCCCAGGCCTTCTGAGACATAAATCTTGCAAATATGGTTCCGTAGAGCACAAGTCCAGATTCCTGAATAGTTTATTATTCTGTAAAATCTTCACTGTAAAAGACTGCATATACTTGAAATTTGCAAAGGTAGCAGCTTAAGTTATTTCTAGTCAGCTCATAAAAATCTGTCTTTAGCACTTTTTTCCTAAGAAGAAAGAAAGAAACCCAGACATACTCTAAGCTTAGTGAAAAGATAAGATTCTGGATATAATACCAATATGACTTCACCTTTTATTTTTTAAGGGTTCGAAACAATACTGGATGAAAGTTTATATGTAAGCATAAGGGATCTGCCAAAATGAAAGTGAAAACCCAGCAAATTATATTTCAGACACCTTGACATATTATGCACCATACATGCTGTCAGCTTCACTGTCCTTTCCTTTGCTGTAGGCCGAATGCTTGAATACCAATCTTATTAAACTACAACTCTGAATTTATCCACTATATATAACATTCCAGATGTCGTACCAGCTGGGAACAGGCCCTTAGGCCATCTTTGGTTGATCTCTTAGTCGCTTTCCAGCTTTTGCCAGGCATTCATCCAAAAATATGAAGGAAAGTGCTAAAAACAGATGTCAGAGTTAATGTTTTTTCTTTTTTTTCTTCATGGTAGGAAATACAGAAAACTCGCACCCTACACCTATTCTATGAAATAAGAATGTTGTCAACAAACTGTAAGTTAGTTTTAAATTAAATCACAACGTAGCAGAGTTAATTCTTACACTATTTTTCTGACAACAGGCCAGCCTCCATCAGTCTGTTCTTTGAAAATATTATGTGGTCATTTGGATTTTTTCATTAAGTTGGAAAATCTTCTGATGTCGTCAATCTGCAAAAATGGTTTCGAGCCCCTCATTTAAGAAAAATAATGGTTAAAATGTAAACTAGATTGATTGCAATTCATGGTAAGCTTTACAACGAGGTTGGAGTAATGGGAGTTATTAAATCAGTACACATCTGAGCTACGAAAGAGGAAGACCTGTTGGCCCCATCATATTACAACAAATTATTTCAACTTCCACTCACTGCAATATGAGCAGGAGATGTTCAGATCTTCCCAAGAGGTGCTGTCTCTCTTTGGGGTCCTTACAGGAGTTTAAGCACGGAATTTCAAAGATGAGGGCTGGGAAGGAGGTCCTGATCCTGCCGACACTTTGGAACATGTGCATCTTTACTTACAGGGGTAGCTCTGAAGTACACGGGACTCCTCACAAGAATTAAGTTATGTGAGTGCATAAGTGCTTGGGCTGTGGACTCCAAGGTCTGTGCAAGAGGTCATCTGTTTTATCTGCTCTAGACAGGGCTCCAAATCCTCTGTCCACACACACCAGAACATTAACAAACACATGCAGAACCAATTGTCAGACAGCCCTCGTGGTGCTGCCAGCAGAGCCTCCCTTCAGCATGCAGGACCTTGGTACAGGAGACCATTTCCATTGTAACTACACCTTACAAGGATTATAATCTCTTTTGACACTCTAAAGACATCCTTTTTAACATTAATTTTGGGGCAATAGCCTTCATTTAAAGGAAGTCACTTAACCGCATTGAAAAAGGACTATTTCTAAGAAATATTTTCACCCTCCTTTTCTTTGCCTCACATTCATTAGAATGCAGAGCTGAAAGTATGAGAAAAACAGACTATCCTATAGTCTCAGTATTGAAGAAGCAGGAGAAGAATGAACATTAACTGGCAAGTTCATTGTAAAGTATAAAAATACCTGCAAAAAAAAAAGAACAAAATCTTTTTCAAATGGAATAAAAAGGGCAGGACAAATTTAAAACTTAGCCTTAGCACTTTAATAAGAGACTTAGGATATAATTCTGATTCATACATTAGACTGCAATATTGCCCTGAATAGCTACCATTGGAGCCAGCACTCAAAGGTGGTAAACTTTCATGGTTTATAGTCTGATATTTGAACATGCTTTATGTCACCTATTAATAATATCAAAAATATTCAAGCCAATGCACTATATTTCTTTTAAGTAAAGCTGATGCATTCCGAGTCTTTTTTTTCCAAACAGTAAAAATAAAGTTATTTTGCCATACATTGTGTTGATGTTATGAGACGTGAGCTTTTTTCTTCAGACTTGTACCTTACACAACCATATTACTTAGACAAAGGAAGATCACTGACCTATATGCTATACACATCAGCAAATATGTGTATTTTTAGCAAAGATTGTGCATGAGAATGGAGCAGTAAACTACATTTTGTCAGCATTTTTGTAGGTGATTTGAGTACAACATAATCACTGGAACAGATCAAATACTTTGAACACAGGATTCAGTGCAGCATTCATAGGTTTGCTTGTATAAATCACAGAAAATTCTCTCATCCTCACCAAATCCAGTAGCTGGATCAAATTAACACAGTAAGTTCACTATACAACAAATCTTCACGCATCATTTGGACACCAGATTTGAAAGAAAGAAACAAACACCAATTGTTTTTTTGTCTGTCTGCAGAATACTGAGGCTGCACTGATGCTGGTGCTTTGCAGCATCTATCCCATTTCCCAGCAGCTCCCTGATCAAACAGTCTGTAGTATTTCTTTTGGGGTACCTGAATGCAATCTGGCTGAAATCAATGGCAAATCTCCTCTTGCATTAAAAAATGAAGGGCTGATCCAAAGTCTATTGAAATTACTATGATTTTTGGACCAAAGCCTAAATAATCAGGTAAAGGAGAACATATCTTGTATTTACAATTGCAACCATCTCCCAAGGGCTATTTTAAGAACTACAAAAACATCCCACATCACACAGCAGCCTATTAGTACTAATTTTTCTCACCCATGTGCAAATACTCCAGTCTGCTTCATGAACCTGTAAATCAGTTAAAGGTTTGGTGACATTTTAAAAGTCCTTTTTCTCTTACGCAACATAAAAATGTTAAATGAATAAAGGCTTATACCATCAAAGCATAAAAATATCTTATAGCATAATAACACAAACAAACAAAAAATTTTACTACCAATGAGATAATTTTATAAAGCTAGATTACATAGGCTCAAGTGGAAAGAGGTCAGGTTTTATAGTCTTAGGAGTATTTTAAAAAGTCCAGATTGTTTCCAGTTCTCAGAGTTCCGACTGCCTTTCCTTCCAGATCAAGAACCAGCATAACAGTTGCCTCTGTATAGGAAAGTGGACGGGAAAAAACCACAGAGAACGAAAAGGAATGTTTGATTTGCCAATCATTCCACAAAACGTGGAACCTACAATTTGTGTCAAGCACATTAAAGTGTTTAAAGCTAATGTTCAAATACAGCTTTACTCTTTACCAAAGACCATGCTAAACACTCAACCAAGCACTGAGCACCTTCAACTGTTGCCTCAAATCACATGCAAGAATTTATTTCTGTAAACAGATTTAGACGTGCAAAAAAAATCTATGGACATTGACAGGACATCCTGCATGCTGGGAGTTGCACCCAAAGTTTCAGTGTTTTCTTGGGGGCAATGGTTTAAAGGGATTAGGAAATTGATCACATTCATCCTTCATGAAAAGTTTAGCAATACAATTTTATCTTCTCATTTGTGCAAAATTCAACAGGAGCTTAAACAGCTCAAGAAGTTCAATAAATTTAGCTGAATTATCAAAAAACTAAACACAATCTGCTCTTTCCTCGACTAAGACCAGCGAAAAGACATAGTTTCAAAATGTTTGTGCTGTGTAAACGAAGTGATTAATGCACCATTAGGCTTTATCAGCCTAAAACATCCTCTCATCCTCTTATATCTGAAGAATGACTTTCCAGTTCCAAGCACTGCATTTCCCACAGTACTTGAGATACATCTTTTTGATTTAGAAGCACTTCTCTACTGTATCTCAATGAACTCTTATTGATAGATGATAGCAACACCACATCAGAGCTGTGTAAGCACGGGATTATTTCTGTTACCTCCAGACCTTTCAGTCTTAATTTAGAAGGCTGAACCTAAGCCTTTATCAATGTCAAAATTCTTGGATAAGAACATGTGCCAGCTTCTGGAGGTTCACTGGGGGCATGAGGAGGTCAGTGGGAAATTCACATTGCATTGTATCAATCTCTCATGATTTAATCATTGGTCTCATCTGAAGAATGTCAAATGAGCATCTAGTCTGTATAATGTTAATTCATTTCATCAGGTGTCTCGTTACCAATCCGATGTAGCAGAATTGAGTTAAAGACTTTACAGTAGAATATTTGCCCAAGTACACATCCTTCTGTCTGCTCCTTGGAAAATGAAAGGTTAAAAAAAAAAGACTTTAAATCTATTGCTAGAAACTGAAAAATTTATCTAGGAAAACTTGGACTCGGCCCCAAAGGTATGTCTAAGAAAAAGGGAAGAAAATCAGTACCCCTGCATAGCCTTTTATCATCCACTGGAGCAGCCTCAATACCTGTCCAGCACCCAGGGGAGCAAGAATAAGAGAAACAACTAAAAGTTCAGGTCCATTCTCCTTTCTCCCTTGAGAAATCATTCTGGGGCATGACCTTGCAAATGAGGGGTCACTTCTGCTACCTGGGAATCCTCTGCCAGCTGCTGAGGTCAGGATCATCACAGCCACAGAAGGAATAAGGATCCAGGCCAGTGAGTTTCACCACAGGATTTGGTGGAATAGGATTACAGCCTCGTAGAATGTATTCAATCCAAATTGAAATGATATAAAATGTGTTTTCTGCAGCAACTGTATTATTACAGATTCCCTGTGAAGGCTGTTACACTGCACAAGGTGAGGACCTACTGGCTTCTGTAAGGATGATTTACACACAGAGACCTTTGGCAGGCTTGGGACTAAGGCTGTAACAGAAAACAAGAAATTCTCAGAGCACAAAGAAACATGGACTGCACGCAGCAGTTCCACTATTTCCTCTGAACAACAAAACCCTGAGCTTAAAATGGTAGCTGGTGCTTTAAAAAGTGCCAGTTCCCCGTTCAGTTTGCCAATAAACAAAAGTATTTAAAAACAGTTTTCAACTCACTAAGCAACCTATCACACACAAGTAATGATATAATTACTCGTGCATATGCTACTCACACACTTCCAGCCAGCAATTAGCCTAAACAAAAGTATTGTTTGAATAGGATCATGCCTGACTTATGCAGTACCAGTCTCTGTAAGAGTAGTTTTGCCTGAAATTGTAAGTGGTTTTCATTTTCTCTTAATCCTTGCCTCCTTTTCCTCCCTTCCACTCCAAATCAGAAACACATTTCGCTTGATTGTGGAGCTAATTTCCTTACCCAAAAAAAAACCAGCCAAAAAACATACGCTTAAAAATAAAGAAGCCAAAATTAAACCTGTGAACAAAAAAATAAAGGTATATATTAAAAAAACAGAATAGAATTAAAAATACTAGGGAACACCTAACATCACCTTCAGTTAAGTTTTCAGAGAAACACCAAATGATGCTTTTTATCTTCAGCCTTACAAACACATGGCTGTAAACTCCTTAAATATGATTTAAAACTCATTACAAACATCTGTAGGATTAGTATGGAGTACCACAAACCTGACCTAGTAATTTGTTACTTACACAAGACAACCCAGCTACGAGAATGGAACAATTTGTAGGATTCGAGTCAGTGAAATCAGTGTTCCTCTAACATCAGCAGCCTGGCTGAGTGAGGACTGCAAGGTCACTCCCCTACAGAGCAGAAGAGCAATATTTCTAACACAGTGCTGAAATTCCCACAGCCACGTATTAGCAGTTGCACTTCTGGTGCTGGGATAAAATTAAGTTTATTGGTTCATTCTCCGAGTACACAAATGAAACCACCAAGGGTTCCGTAGTGGAATGTTTTCATTATAGAGGAATGCCTGAAATAGTTTGTGGCCACTTGAAAACAGTTTGCTTATTCAAAAAAAGACTCTCTAAATGAAGAGCTAGACATTAAGATTCAAGATGTTAAGTCTTTTTAATAGCTCTGAGTGCTTTTTCAGGGTATCAACAAAAAGGGCTCGTCAGAGAACAACACAAGTTTCAGGCTCCTTCTCAAATCAAGAGTGCTGGGGCTTTACGTACTTGGGTAGCAAGTGAGCCACTGACTACAAATCTTCCTCCCTTCTCGGATTAGAGCTTGTCCCCACTGATGTGTTAATTTGCAGAAATGTCCCTTATATGACTCATCTCCAAGCCTGAAAAACGTGTGGCTCCATTTCCCTGGTGATTTAGATGCAAACTAGCTGGCAGTGGAATAAAAGGGCTCAGCCTGGGAGCAGGAGCCAGCAGCAAGCAGCTGATACTCAGAACCAGGCTGTGGCTCAGGTACCATTCCAGAGGCAGAGCACAGAGGATGACAATCAGCAGCAGGTGGAATGGGAAAAGAGATGAAGGGAATTGTGGAAAAATGTCTGTCAGCCCAGCGGGGCCCATAAGACAACTTCTGTCCACACAAGAGTTTCCTCGGTGTAATATGAAAAACTTTCAGAGCAAACACAAAGAGTTATTGCTGCCAGACTACAAATAAAAAGGTGGAATAATAGGTTCCATCAGTTTATATTATAAATACTAATTTTTGGAGTAATTCAGATCCCAGGTTCCACTGGCTTTTTAAAAAATTAATACTTTAAATGCCATGCTCCTTTTCCCCCTGAAAAAGCAGAAGCCAAGACAGACTATTTCTATTTGTGGAAGACAAGGCTTAAATGAGAATATTTATTTTCTCGATTTTGGCATTCACTTTATAGCAAGGCACTTTTCTAGCAAGCCCAAAGACAGACTAGTTATTAAATGAACTGTAGCAGCTGCAGCCTGTGCATTACAACTTGCACTTCTAGTTGAAAACAGACTGACTGGTTTCCACCTTACCTCGCACAGCCAAACACTCACAAGTCTGATAGTGCATATTTTCGTCACCATTTGTTTAGAAACAGATTTCTTTGCCAAGATTGGACTACTTAGAGCCATATATCTAATTCCAGAATCAGGCTATCCTTGTTGTGAGTTTAAACTGGTAAACACCATAAAATTTAGAAGAAGCAAGGTCAACTAGAAAGCTAACTGGTCAAGCAAACATTTTCTCATTTGAAAGACAAACTCATTTTCTTTTTTCTTTCCTTTTTTTTTTACCCACACCCCCAAGAGAACTCTCTTTCAGCCAGCCAATCAAAGTGGAAATGTACTTCAAACACATTCAGCTCAACCAAGTTTTCGCTGCTGTCCTCCTTGGTGGTCCGTCATATGGAATGGTTTTAATACTTGGAAGCAATACCTTAAGTGTCAGAAAACAAGAACATTTTATTTCTGCAAGAAAGCTTTCCAGTACTACTAGTATTTTGGAAAAGAAAAAAATTCCTTGTAGTAGATTAAAAGGTGAAAAGCCAAAAGAAATCAGAAAGAAAACTAGGAAACTATTCCTTATGGCAAGGTTCAACGTGTACCTCAAAGGTGGAGAAAGGGCTATCACTTGTATATTTATTTAATAATTTCATTTATTTTCATATATTTATTCAGTTATTTAATTATTTTCATGAATGGTAGGAGAGGGGCATATATTTTTTTCAATCTCAAATTTCTAACAGCAGTTGAAGTCTTTGGTTCTGCATCAAAATCTATTTGGTACCAAGTTAGTTTTAAATTGCATTGACTCAGTAGAATTTCACAAATGCAGGATGCAATGCACTGATACCAGACATCATTTGGTGAACAATACAGGAGCCTTTAGAAAATGTTCCATTTAAACATTTCTACATTTCTGTCCTTTGGGATCCCTCAAAAGTATTTGCTTTGAATCACTGTTTTTCCCTGAAGACACAGCAATAAATGTGTCAAAACCATAATGTCCCACTCTATGCAGATGTCACCCCAGTGAATCAGGCTGGCAGTGTTAAATCAGATCTTAAAAGGTATTTTCTTCTATAGTCATAGAAGCAGTAAAAAAAGATATTCACTGAATTTTCAAAATTTCTAGCCAAAGAATTTCATCTGCATGTAATTCTTAAATACACACACAGCAAGGAAATATGCAAAGAGGTTAGTGCAGTCCTGTACAAAAATGAGAGCACAGTCCTGCCAGATTAAACCAGAACAAAATGTACTATCTTGCATGTACAACATGAATCCATATGTAATTCTGCTGGGCTAGAGCAGAGTACAGTGTGTTCCTATTAATATTTACTCATCTTTCATTTCAAACTGTAAGCTTGTCATTTCAGATAGCAAATACTTTTGAATATTTAAGTAACAGCTAGTTCTATTTTACTGAGATTACTTACTAACAAAGGAATGAATGATTCTGATTAAACTGGCTCCCTGCTTGAAAAATATCACACACAACAGCCAAAGAAAACCCCTTTGAAACATTCCTGTGTTTGGAGGATGTAAGGAAACTAATCTTGGATCATGAC
>QWTY01031169.1:0-10029 GCA_008033365.1 Pseudorectes ferrugineus
TAAAATAAAATAAAATAAAATGAGCCAGCATTAAATGAAACCTAATTAAAAGCTCCATTTTCATATTCTGGCCCATACGGCCCTGTGACCATTGGTGCAATTGCTTTAACACTGCCTTCTCTTGCTTAATTGCTTTTGTAATATTTCATACTCCCAGCAAAAGATTCATAAAACAGGACATAGATATAACCGACGTGAAACACTCTAGTCCTTTCAAGTATAGTCAGCTAATTCTAGAGTTTCAGGCTCAAATTTATCACATACCCTCAGGCATATGGTTGCGGTGACCAAGTCAGGAGCTAGGGCTTCATCTATCCTCAGGGAAATAACTTATCTAAACAAGGTAGAAACTCTCTCTAGAAGTGTCCACACACCTCCAGTATAAATACACAGACAGATAATCTAAGGTGCTTAGTTTTCTAACATAGACATAGGAATAATGTAGGCTAAGTGGGATGACTTCAGAGACTGTCTTCTGTTCAAGTCCATTCAGAATTCAGGAAACTGAACTTCTACCACCTCTGTTTCCTAATGCCTCTGCTCTGGTAGGTAAGCTTTACAGAGACCCAACAAAATGTAAAGCAGGTACTTTGTTTGGATCAATGTGCAAAAAAATCCTGTTTAATGCCTACAGGTAGTCAGAGATAAAAAAACCAAAACACTTGAGTTGTGGGGTTGTCCTTCTGTCTTATTCTTCTGGCCTACTTTGGCACACATGATACCTGACATCCTGGAGGACCTAACTCTTGGGCAATTGATATTGCTTACCAAGCATGCCTCCATCCACAACCAAGGAGTCACCCCCATCCTTTAATTTAACCTGGACATGTCCTCTCTGACTGATATGGGACAGCTAAAAAGGATTGTATTATTTCATTACCTTCCAGTAAGGTTATGCTACCACTGTGAAAATTTGCTTTATAGATTATTTTCGAAGAATGCTTTATTAGACCATTTTTCAATAATGTGAATTTTGTATTGTTTTACTTTGTTGTTTTGTATGAAATATTCAGATACATACTGCCCTAAAAATGAACTCCTTGGCTACTTTGAATTTTTATTCTGTTACTTAACGGTCAATTACTTTCACTTGAGGTCACAGTTATGCTTTTTTATTACTTGTGATGATGTTTTTGTTTGACATTCATGTTACTTTGTTATATCTCATAAAAATGATTAATGAAGAACTCCTAATTGTAGAATACAAGCTTTTTATTCTTGTCACTCCTGCTACATAAAGATTTCTAAGTCTATGAAAGCCGATTACAAGCTAAGTGAAGTTTTCCATTTTGAGGTACAAAAGACTTGGGTAAAAATACAGATTCTGTAGGCGATAGTGGACCGGGGTACTCTCCCAATCCTTGAAACACTCCTTAACTGAAGGAGATTTCTCTCACTACCATTCAGCATATCACTAAAGCATGTGAATAATCATGTTATTCACAGTCTACATTAAAGATTAATCTAAAACTTAAACCCTTACCAGTCTGGGTCTTGTACTATTTCAAATCTCAAACAAAATCTATGCAAATATACTTACGGAGGTCCAACAGCTATACTCATGTAATCAGAAATATTTATTACCATGTTTATTTTCTAAGTTAGTTACTTTAAAGATGTCCTTTGCATACCCTTTTCCATATATATATAAATACATGCTTAGCTTTCCAAGCCAGATTTCCCACATAATTTTTTTTTGTTGCTACGCTCTCAAAATGTAACTAATCACATTAACTGAAGGCAAAGTAGGTGAGAGGAAGAAATTGCATCTGGGATCCCTCCGTTAAAGGCAGGAATAACATTGTTGACATGTCACAGGCCAAAGATATCACAGATATCAAAGAAAATAAAAAGCCTGCAATCTGTAGAACAATCAGTCAGAAAACAACATTAAGTTTGGCCTACATTTAAAGGTTTTCCTGACTTAGCTATGCTGCTTAGAAAATTTACGAGGCCAAGAAGCACTTCTGGACTAGCCTACTCTATTTAGAATTTGTCCAGTTTGATACTCCTAAGCTTTATCCATGATGGACGTTTTTTAGTAAAGTACAATAAGCAGATTCCTTTAGGTGTTGATATACTTTGAGATACCTGATGCAAGAACTTCTCTGTATGACTGTGGCACGGACAAAATGTAAAAAACTAGGTACTCTGTGCTTGAGTACTTGGGAGAATTGCAGAGTTCTGTCATCTGGCTACTCTACATTCAGTTATTTTGAGGAACGTAAATTAGGAAAAAGATTGAGTATATCTAAAAAATATCTGCCCATCCTGTACACCTGTAATCAAAAAGAATATAGCATTTTTGAGTATGCCTCAGACACTGTCAGTCGTGTGGATTTTCTCCCTTTTTGAAAATTAAGAGGGGCACTATGACAATCAACATTCACTGTGAAAATTTATTAACAGCAAAAGGGCAGTCCCAACAAAAAAGTTCCAATTTACGGGAACAGTTAGGAAAAAAAATCACAAAACAGATTTTTAGTATTAATGTTGTTTACATAAAACTAAACTGGTAGATATTAGTCTTGTATAGCTATAAAATATTTGTACTGTCCTTGTGTAGCCTGCATAAGAATCACTCAGGAATGAAGAAAGTTAGATAAAAGAGGAACAGTGAATATTTAAAATTGGTGTTCATTTTCATCAAGTCGTCATAAGAGTTTCAATCAATATTGACAGTTGAAAAAGGCAGAAAGGGTGAAGGACAAAAGGGAGTAGACACATCCCACACCTGCTCTGGAGTCAGATAGGCATGAAGCTTTACTGGAGCAACTCTAGTGCTGCAATCCCTTCCCAGAGCTTCAGAGACCCTTTCCCATGTCCATGCCTGCCAAGTACGCTCTGCTGTCTTTCTCAGGTAATCCACATGCATACCTAAGTACAAAAATGACATAATATGTCCATAAAAATGATATCTAGAGCTGAAATTTTCAAACAAAATTGATTTTTAAAGTAATATGAGCTTTCATATTATTTAATTTTTGTTAATTTTATTTGTTTTCTTTTACAATAGATTTGTAAAAAAAAGATTTGTTTTATTATTTTTTATCTTTACAAAAAGATTTATTGGTAATGAATTCTATTATGTGGGTGCTAAATTTTGAAAAATCTCCTCATCAAGTCAGGAGATTGTGATACATCTTAAGAGAAGAAATTCACTTAGTGAATGAATTCCAACACTTGGAGAGAGTACAACTCATTCAAAACATGGCATATGACAATCTCAATGAACACATTTTACTTTTATTGAAATATAAACTCTTCAATTCTTTAAAAAATTTGTGAGAAAAAAGTCTTCTTGGAGCAATCTTTCTAGAAAACAAACACTCTTGGCTGCATTACCTTCTCTGTATTTGAAGAGAGGCAAGTAGCTCTACTCCTTCTTCCCACTCCTCCAGAAAGTGCAGAACTCTCCCTCCTCTTCCACTACTGTAGCCTTTGTAGGGGTGTGAGCAGCAGGGAATAGGCAGGCAATAAGTGTGTTTTATATTGCATCTTTGGAACAATTTCTCCACTGGAATTGTGTATGAAAACCTGTATTCCCTGACTTCTCTTGATATTATACTCTGTCACATTGAGCAAGAGGGATCATTGCATCTGCCTTTCTACACTGCTATGCATTTGCACATATGCTTTGTGTCAGCCTCAGCCTAAAACCAATGGTCCCACCTGTGCCCATCCATTTGTCACTTAAATTCCTTCTAAAGTCCCATATTTCCCGTATCATCCAGAACCATCTGTCTTCTCTAACTGAAAATCAAAAAGAGAATACCAAAGGGTATATTACAGTCCAATGTGAATTACGTGTCTCTGTGTCTTGTCATCTTAGTCACTGTCTTCTTCTCTAAAGCCTTGAGACTCTTAACTAGACTAGCCACAATTTATGATTTTTTTTTTTTTTTTTTTTCTGGATTGGTTCTTTGGATGATAAACTTTTCAGGCCAGGAATTGTCCTTACTTCATTAGTCTCAGAGACTGCAGAAGATTGTTTATCTGAAAACTGCCCTAATAGTAAGGGCTATTACTTTTCATGAAAAAACTGGAATTTGGCTTGTGAACTTGGAATGAAGCTAATCTGCTGTAGAAATGGTCAAGAGTTAAGTGGAAAAAAAAAACGTTTAGAGTCAAGACCATAAATCACACAGCTATTAAAAATTTTGACAATTCTGTCTTTAGAGTTGTGTAAAAATCCTGTTTTAGCTTCAGTATAATTTGTTTCACTATCTCACATATACAACAATCTTGCTATGATTACAGGTGGAAATAAATAGTGATTAAAACATATTTACTAAATTCCAGTTTGGTTTGTTTTGTTTTGTCTTGTTTGTTTTTATTTTGAAGCAGTTTCAGTCATACTAGAAAGTTTGGCAACAGCACAAATGACCCAAGTTCTCAAGATCTGTGTATGAAAACAGAAATGGTTCCCAAAAGATTACAGATCATAATATTTCCTGCAATAGCCAGTGAGAACTGGAGATAATCCATGTTTTTTTGCAGTATTCAGATCCTGCACATAGAAAAATCTTAGGTAATAAAAACTCTGGCAGTTTTTGTCCTCCATTAGTCCCGTTTCAAAATTCAGTACAAATCTAATTTCTTTTTTATTGTGATCCAAATCTAAAATATCGAAAGTTTGGCTTTAGTATCTTCAAGTCATCTTAAATCTGCAGAGACATTGTAAATAGTTTCTCTTTTTCTTTATGTTTTGTGTTTTTCTCATGATTGCTATCTATAATTATGAAACTTTTTCAAAATATGTTTATGCATTTTTTCTTCTTTCTCTTCACATACCTAACCCATTTTAAAATACATTAAACATTAGTCTTCTGTGTTATAGAAGAAGAACTCATAACAGCAAGGTTATTTAAATGTTTGGATTTTAATTCTATTAGTCAAATATATTTTAGTTTCAAAAGATAGTAAAGAAGAACCTTTTTACACTAAAAAAAATCTGTGCAAAATGTTAGTGTCTGAAGAAATAAAAGTCTGAAATGTCCTAGTCTTTGACTGAAGCCTGCTATTGTTATGGTGAACACCATTTTTTATTCTAGTTTTGCTGCAAACTTTTCAAACTGCATGCTGAGTGTACACCACCTAAATATGAGGAAGAACTCTACTGTGCAGGTGACTGAGCACTGGAACAGGTTGCCCAGAGAAGGTGTGGAGTCTCCCTCACCGGAGATATTCGAACACCCTCTGGACACAATTCTGTGCCCTGTGCTCTAGGATGACCCTGCTGGAGCAGGGAGGTTGGACCAGATGACCCAGTGTGGTAACTTCCAACCTCACCCATCCTGTGACTCTGTGATTCCAAAATGGCACAAGTAGCACATAGGTCATCTGTCAGGTCTGTCTTCTGAAACAGATGTTTTGGATAAATGGGAGTCCTGATGGGAGCAGGTACCTATAAATGAACAATGCAATTGATGTCTACCTCTTTGTTGAACGTTATAGATGCTTAAACACTTCTCTCAGAGCCCTGCACATGGACCTGAATTTTGTTACCATTTGCATCTGAGAGATTCATTTGGTGCTGGAACATATTATTGGGAACTAAAGGACAGTCACTACCATTTCTTCTTGCATCAGTCTGCAGCCAGGTGGACATATACTAGAGACACTTCTGGCAGGCTCAACTAGTCTCACTAAGTCAGAAGTCAAGCAAAATTGTGGAGACTTTAAATGGCTAACACTCCTTCACAATTTCTTTGTTCCTGGGCTTAGGGGTAGTGTCTAACACTAGAATAAAACCTCCATATAGCTATAGATATAGATGATATAGATATATAGATATTTTTATTCTTTTTTATCTTACATTTTTAAACTTTTATGCTTTTTCTGAGACTCCATGGGAACAACAGGTTTGTTCTGCTGTTTTATACATTTAGACTTCATTATTTTCTCTGGAATTTAAAAACAACTTATAGATATTAAGCTGTGAGAGAATGCCATGTACTTCGATCTCTCTCCCCATTACGATTAAAGGCAGCTTAATTTAATGATTTCAGATCTTTGTACAGAACAGAGGGATATTGAAATCAAGGGAAGAGCACATACACTGGATCAGATTTCAGGGATAAAAACAGCCAAGCAAACAAATAAACAAAAGGATAAAAAAAAAAGATAAAACAAAAAGATAAAACTCTCCAATCCCATTGCTGCACAAGATGTCAAATCCAATTATAAAAAATCATGCTGAAATACATTATTATATTTTGTTATATAACACTGTATATTCAATTAAACATAGTCAGTATTTAGACGACAAAAAACTCCACCAGATCATATTTTCTTTATTTCTGAAGACTGCAAAGGAAAACATGGATAACGGTTAGGACTTTTTCTCTTATCAATGAATGCTTTTATGAACATAAGTGGGATATTTGTGGTGTTGCATTGCTCCAGACTGAAGAACAGTCTTGCTTACAGAAATCTGGGAGTTGGACACCAAGTCAGCACATGTGGAAACTGAGTGCCACATTCCCACAAGAGTGCCTGATTGGCTTGAGTAGTTATAAAGATCAGAACTAGAGGATATTCAATCAGCAGTGAATTATTCAAATGCAAAGGAAGTCACTGACAACCTATGCTGTATAACACTTCACCAGATCTGATCTGACATTTTTTTTAGTGGGGTTGAAACAAAAGTGTGTTTACACCACCCTACTTCAACCAAGAGAGGAATTACTTCATTGCCTGTGCTTCTAATTGGGGATTCTTGTCAATTATGCTAATTTGCTAGACTTATAATAGTGTACAAGCCCTGAGTCGTGTGCATTTTGCCATATTTGCACCTGGAGGCCTCCAATTAAAGACCTGCTTTTATATTACTTTCTATATTAATATTGCCTTGAAAGTGTGTTGTTTTGTTTCTAGATTTTGAAGGCATGAACAGTCAAATAGACACCTAGCAGAGACTTCTGAAAAAACAAGTCATGTCTCCCCTCTGCCCCTCAAAAAAAAAAAAAAACAAAAAAAACCAAAATAAACCCTAGGACTTAAGTGCTTAAAAAACTCCTTGACAAATCCTGTGAAAATTGTGGCCTTTTCCTCTCATTTTCTCAAGCCGTAGTCTTTGGTGTACTAATACCAGGGGTTTTTTAAACTTTAATGCTAAGGATTTATTTCAGTTATGCCTTCCTCTGGCCAGCAAGGCTGCATATATGTACTTCTCTGAATCAGGGCTCAGAGCATTCCCATCAATGACAGGAAGACACTGATTAGTTTACTAAGGTCCATGAATGAGACTGGCACTTTTGAAATTTTATGTAACTCCTAAAATCCACCAGAATACAGTAGGCTGTCCCAACATCTGGAACTTTTTAAACAGAATTAACTTATTAGCAGAGGACTGTGGAACAGATTTATTGGTGTATAAAAATTTAAGTCAAAGTGATTGGATTGTGTGTTTTTAAGCACATTACTGACATTATTCATCTTATGCGGAATCTACACTTTAGACTAAAATGCAGTTATTTCCTACTTTGAAAAATATACGAAGTTATATATATAAGTTTAGAAAAGTAATGTATTAATTCTAATTTTGAAAACTAACATATGTTCAGATAATTACTTGCTTTATTAATGGATTTCAGGAGTAACCATTTTTTTAGCCTTGTGAACAAATTAAAATAGTCCTTATCTTATTAATGTGAAAATCCCTTCTGTGCTCTATCTGGTACATTGGTAATTAAGGATTTAGAGGCCCTTTGCCTGAATCTCCTCAGTGAGGTAGGTAAAATCATAGAATATGTGACTACCTTTGTAAATCCTCTAGATTATAGATATCAATTCCAGGTGTTTATTAATTTTGAAAGTTCTGGAAACATAAGCATAGATAAATTCAAAGGAACTGCCATTTCACAGTCCTCATTCATTGATAAAACTAAAAAGGAACTTTTTCTCTGATAACAAGTAGGAGTATGAGTAGAGTTAAACTTAAGATCAGATATATTATTCCCTGTACACATGTTTGAGTAGCTGGCAAGTGAGGTCATGTTGTCTTTATTTATACGTCTCAATAACGATACAGTAAAGAACAAGAATTAGACACAAGGAGCACTTCAATGACTAACTTTTAAGTGTCCAGAAGAATAAGTTGTCCACACTTTCCTACATAATGCACTAAGCTAATGCACTTAGCAAAAGTATTTGCAAAAAACTAGCATAACAAATAGGAAGCTCTGAAAACACAGCCACCTAAAAGGCTCCATCTATAAATTCAGCAGCTGAAACAAAGGCTGAAAGTCAAAACAAGAAGTCTGCATTCAGCTGGCACTAGAGGTTCAGGGCTCCCTATAGGTCTTAGTGTTTCAGAATTCAGTTAGAACTGATTAACATACAATAAAATATGTAGTGAGTTTTTCTTATTTTAACTAGCAGCTGTAATTACTGAAGAATACTTTTGGATGGAAGGGGCAATTATTACTTAAATTCAGCATTCCTATTTCCTACTACTGTTCCCTTTCCTGCTTGTACAGGATGCAGCTTGATCGTTGTTTTAGAACATAGGTTGTTCATAGGTAGCAGGTCAATTATGTTCCAACAGAATTTGAACATCCAGGAAGTTTCACAAAGCTCAGGTTGTTTTCCTTTCATTACCACTTGTTCTTTCATAACCATTCTATTTCTCGATGAAGAACACTCATCAATAAGACCAGAAGAATAGTCCATAATACTCTTGTTTAATCAGCTGAAGTGGTCTCTTTAGGCAGAACCAGTCTTGTTCCATTGTTACAGTGTCATGGAAGCACGTTTGGAAACATCTCACCCATCGCGCATTTTTCTTCTTTTCTTCTTGCATTTGCCTGACTTGATTATGACCACATTTCTTCCCTGACCTTGATTACTGCCTGGCTGTTTGATTAGTGTTGCTTAGCATTTTAATGAGTTCTGTGACTTCATCTAAAGTCAATGTACTCATGGAAATAAGAAGAAATTGGCGTAGAAAAGTTTGAGAAAGTAGGATACTTAAAACATAGCTGATATTAATTATATGATTTAGGATCTGAATTTTCAAAGTGCTGATAATTTTGTAAAGAACCATTCAGCTTTTGTCAAGCCTTAAATATTACAAGCCAGTGAAAAACAATCAAAGAATTTAACCTGAATTGAGATATTATTTTTATAAAAGTACATTTGGACTAAGAATGACCTAATATTGTTTGCTCTATTCACGCTTTGCAGTTTTATCTCATAATCAGTTGATTGCTGCTATTTATTACTTATATGTTCAAGAAAAAACTGTATGATATATAAAAAGAGATGGGTAGGACTTCTGCACTATATTACTTGCAGTTTCATACTTTTGCATTTTAAAAAAGAAACTCATAGGCTTTTTCTGGAGTGTCATAAGAAGTTGATTTGAGGACAAGAAATCTTAGATTCTTCTGATTCTGCTCTCATATAGATCAATGCCACAGAGCATTATCATTCCCAAGGGAGCATGGTATGTATAAATAGATTATAAAAGGTTCATAAATATCATAAGCATGTTAGGCTTAAGTACCATGTATTACAGATAATTATAAGCATATAAGTAGAAGGTTTTACAGTTAACCTATTGATCCATTGAACTTATAGCAATTTACAGTAACTGGCTGACCACTCAAGAAGTCATACATAAACCTATATATGTGGCCATCAGTGACATTTATTTTAAAATAAAACATGATTCAAGAGCATATTTAAAACTGCTTCTCATAAATGGGTAGGTTTAATTAGTGTCTATTATTACTGGTTTTATGTGCTCTGATTTATGAGCTTAAAGTGGTTTGGGGATTCATGACCCTTGCTTTCTACTTTATTCTTCTCTCAGAAAATTCTTCTTTTGATGAAGGAAAAGTTTATGGGTTTGGTTTTTCTTTTTTGTTACTTTTTTTTTTCTTTTTTTTTTTTTTTAATATGTGAATAGCTACTTGAGAAGCATTGGTGCAACCCATGTATTATACAAAAATTTACCAGCACACTACTACTGAATTGGGTTTTCACAGTAGGCTCTTACCAAAAATACTCAAAAGAGAATGT
>QWTY01031170.1:0-14955 GCA_008033365.1 Pseudorectes ferrugineus
TGAATCAGAAATAATTTGTACATTGGCATCTCTCACTCTTTTCTGGAAATGTGATAAACTTTTCTAGAACATATATATTACTTTCTCAGTTAGATATCTCATACCAGTACTCATGTGCAGGAAGGCCATCTGACTGTATGGTAGGGATAAACTCTGAATCGGTGATTATGAGGTGATATTTTAATGCACTGGGTAATGTGACCTCAGGAGTCACTTTCGTTTGTGCCCTTATACCTTGATATACAAAGGCTGTAGCCCTTTCCCTTAGGGAAGAGCCATTTAAAGAAAGAAAGGGTTGTTGTTGCTTCTGTTATGTCAGAATCTGAGATGAAGAAGTAGGCCCATAATCTTCATTTTCAGCCAATTTTTGGAGACTTTGCCTTTGAGCATTGTTTGCCTTCTCATAATTTTTCATAATGTTTATTTGAATCAGGAAAAATTATTTTCACATGCTGTACCATAAACTGGTGCATAAAATTAGGCCACATATAGGACACATGTAGGGGAAGTGGAAATTGCATGCTCAGTCTACTAACCCCACTAATGGAGAGCATTCCATTAGGCACAGACTGGTTTACTTAAGGTATGTGTCTTTATTAAGTGTTAAAATACAATTTGACAAGGCCCTAGTAAAAGTGGTTAAAGTACCCTGATCTATGATCACAAGTTATATTTCAGTTTTCTGTGTTTGTTATCATCAGAGTTCATCCTCTTCTACTCTTCTTGCAAACCCCAGTATCCTCCTCTTTCCTTTTTCTTTTTTAAAAATAATTCTTAGTTATTATTGTAATGTCTAAAGAAATGTGTATTTCTATTTGCTTTGTGTGTATTTTTTGTCAACTTTTGACCATTATTGGTCTGAACTCTTTTGATACCATTAAGGATCTCTGTTATATTTATTAATGTTCAAAACCTGCTAAAATATATGATGAAATAGAAATCACATCAAAGGTTTTTGAGAAGGAATGAAGTTCTGCAACTCATGAAGATAACTTGAAGAATAACAGTGATTGTGATAAATATAAAGAAATGCATTTTCTGTATTTATTTATCTGCCTTTCTAATGAAACCTCTAGGGAGAGTGCAGAATCTGGCTTATACTTAGCTCTAGCTATATCAAGAAGCAGGCATAAGTAATATATTAGCAATTTACCTTGTTTATTCTCTTAATTCAGCACATAATCTCACATTGCTTTCAGCCTGTGAACTAAAGAAGCTACTCAATCTTCCTGACTGACAACAGAATAAATTAATCAATAAACATGATTTTCTGTTTTAATTAAATTAATATAATTTGGTGTAATCTTCAAGAGGACAATAGTGCTAGTTTTTCAGCCCACTTCATTCATAAATTAGTTTGTCTGGGAGCTGGTGCTTATTCTAAGCTCTTCTGAATGTGAATCACTTAAATAGAAATTAAAAACAGAACCATCTTTCAAATTCTCATTACTTGGGAACAGATGTTTCACACTCTTGTTGAAAATAATGCATACACCTTTTTACTTGCGAGTGCATATTAGGAAAACACAAACAAATCCTTCTTGTTTGCTATGTAATCTCCATGAATAAACTGTATCTCTCATCAATCACTATGTAAAATATATTTCCTTTTAGGTCAGAAAAATAAAGAACAACTAATCCTTGAAGTGATAAAAAGCCAAAAACTAAATCTCAAAGGAAGCTTAGATCTGAATACGTTATTGACTCAAAGACCAGTGTCAGGATAGCACAGAGAACACAGCTCAAAGATCCAGCTAACAGACTAATAACTATATAAAAAATCAATACTTATTTGTATATCATAAGCATTTCCTCCAGAATCCAGCAATGTAATGGGAATTTTATAATATAACTTGGTGCAGAGTCAAATTTGAGTTTATTGCCTTTGAAACCGACCTATAATGTGAGAATATAAATGGGATTCCTCTATAACTTGCACAGTCTACATGCAACTGGTGTTCATCAGAGTAGCCCTGAAGCCTAAGAGAGGAATCAGCCAATTTGTTCACTCAGACTTCAAAGTCTAGACAGGACCTAGACTCTGCCACTGAGGACATCACAGTCATAACCTGCATGGTCACAGTTCATCTGTGCAAAACACATGGTATTCCTGACCTCTTCAAAAAGGCTGAACTGTGTTTATGCTTAGATG
The DNA here is from genome assembly GCA_008033365.1 of Pseudorectes ferrugineus. NCBI lineage: Eukaryota > Metazoa > Chordata > Aves > Passeriformes > Pseudorectes > Pseudorectes ferrugineus. The sequence continues at coordinate 2,153 of QWTY01031170.1, forward strand.
ATATTTGAACTAGATGTTTTTGTTCATTTTACTGCATATTTCTGTAAGTGCATGTAATGCTATATATTTATGCATATAATGCTATATATTTCTGCATATAATACCACATATTAAATGGCCTTACACACTCATTTTACTTGTATTATTTTGAAGGCAAAAAAGATAACAAAATCCTGGTAACCTTCTACAATTGACAATAGCAACTAATACTAGTGCATGATAGGTGACCATTTACTGATACGAAGAGAGCGTTAATCACAGTGTCCTGAAAAGAAGAAAAAAAAAGAAAGTGCAACACCATATTGTTTATAAGTCAGCAAACTTCATTTACTAATTTATACTGAAATATTTTTACTACATACATTGCATTGCTAATGCATAGAAACCATATATTTTCCTTGCTCAGGGTGGTGTAAGCTCTGAAGACAATAAATCTGGATATACAGTTAGTACTGCTCTCTCTTGCCCATAAATTTAGTAAAAAGCAGAGTTTCCAAAAATATATATTGCACATACAGAACTCCCTCTAGACAGAAAAGCAATATAGTAAAAATAAGTTCTCCTTTTTCACAGTCCTTTTATGAGAAGGTATATAGCTTCTCTCATTCAATATATTCAAAACTGAGTCTTTCACTCTAAATCATCTGATGTGGTATGACCAATATAAGTTATATTATTCTGAGATTATAATAAATGAAATGCAAACCATAAGATTATCATTATTTTAATATCACTTAGGTTTTGAGGGTCAAAATAAAAATCAGAAATTGAATCCCCAGCCTGACCATTTGTATTGCGTAAGCTATAATTTGTAAGCTTATAAACAGTAAAGCAAAAAATATGGATCTAAACAAAGTTGTTTTAAAATACCCTGAAAGAAGAATATACCACTTACATAGCAATTTTTCAATATGTTTCTTTTGTTTTTCATGTGATATAATTGATGCAAAATGTCCTCTGAATTTAAGCTGTCCAATTACCACTCTTTTCCATGCCTTCGGCCAAGTCAAACCCATTAAAAAAATCCAAAAACAAAATATGGAGTAGAATATTGATGAATTATGCTTTTCTGCTCTGTAAGATAAGATCCATGTTATATAGAATAACTTCAGCATTTTTTTTCTCCACTCAGCTCCTCCTTTTTTTCCTTTTTCTTTTATGGAAATACACTGAGAAGTAGGTCAATAATATACCAAACAGTTTTTCACAGTAGTGTACATACAGTGGTTCATTAAAACTAATATTAGAGGTCAGCCTTTCACATCTGGCTGGCTTTCACATCTGCCATGCTTCTGTAACTCCAAGCAGTAGAACAGGTTGCCCAGTGAGATTGTGCCATCAGTCTCCAGAGCTGGAGGTTTTCAAGACCGAAGTGGATAAAGCCCTGAGCAACCTGCTCTGATCTTACAGCTGACCCTGCTTTGAGCAGAACATTGAACTAAAGACCTCCTAGGTCCCTTCTAGCCTTAATTATCCCATGACACTGTGATTTTGAGTGATATTTAGAATTTCTGAGGTTCACAGAAATTCACAGAAATTCACATGTACACATAGTGTACTGCAGTGTCATGCACAGAAACTATAGAAAGGCATGTCTTCGGAGCACTATTTTATGCCAAGTATGTGTGCCATAATGTGCCGCTTTTGAGGATATTGCAATTGTTATGTTTTTAATCCAATGAGAAATGACTTCGTAATTTCTGAATGAAGTTTATGATTTTAGTTGCCTTTCTCAAAGAGACTTGGGACACTAAAAACATCCCACTGCTCATGAAAACCTGCTTTTCTTTCTTATGGATGTAACACAATAGCAGCAACTACTGCTGTGGTTGAAGAAGCTACTCTAAACCCATGAGGTGCAATCAAATTTTGTTTAAAGGTTCCAGTGTTTGATTTTTTGCTTACAGGTTTGGTTTAAATTCCTTTAAGTTTTATTTTAGTTGCAATGCAAGGAATCTTGCATTTCACAGGAGTCTTCATTAAATAAATAAGCATCTGCATTTACTCCTGTTTTGATGTCTATGGATTACAAGTTACTGTACCTATTAATGGTATTTGCCTATTTCACGATTTTTCAACTTCTTTTCTTCTTCCTTTCAAGTCCACTGAAGCAGTGCCTTTGCCCACAATCCATCTCTATTCTTCATGCATAACTAAACAAGCTCTATTTTTTTTTTTTTACTACTGCTGTGGATCATTTCTTTTGTTCCATTGTTTTCATTTAGCTTCTGACTACATTCTTAAAAGAATTAAAATGAATCACTCTGCTTTCTAATTCAAAATAGAATTTGTATTTATTTTGGATTATAGATACAGTTCAACAGTGCTGAAAAGACCTTAAGTAACAAAATTTGGTTGCCATTACACTTGTTGACAAAATTACCTTCTGAACTACTGAACAGTATTCACAAAGGTTTCAGTGACTAAAGCAAGTCAAGAAAAATCTGCTGTCACATTCTAAAGCCAGAGAAACATCTATTTTAAGGGTTTGGGCTCTAAATGCTGATTATTATTTTACTGAAAGCCATGACAGTTTAGAGTACAGTGACAGTGATAAGATCTGTTGTCACATGCTGTCTAGAGGTTGCTTATGTTAAAAAGAAAATCTCTTTTTGATATCATCTTTTGTCTCATCTTGTGGATTTTTGGGGTTTTTTGTCAGAATTTGCAAGCAAAACAGGATTGAATATGGTAGACTTCCCATGAAATCCTGGGCTGTTGTACTGTGTGGTATGGGTCACAGAATCATAGAAAGACTTGGGTTGGAAGGGATCTTAAATGTCATGTACTTCTAACCCTGTTGCCATGTGCAGAAACATCCTCCACTAAACCAAGTTGCTCAGGGCCCCACCCAACCTGACCTTGAACACTTCCAGGGACGGGGCATCCGCAACTTCTCTGAGCAATCTGTTCCAGTGCCTCACAACCCTCACAGTCTTTTTCCTAATATCTAATCTAAATCTCTCTTCTTTTAGTTTAAAACTGTTCCTGCTTATCCTATCCCTATCTACCTGGGCAAAAATTCTCTATCCCTCTGTTTTTATAAGCCATCTTTAAGTGCTGGAAGGCCACAATATCTCCCCTGCGCCTTCTTTTCTCCAAGCCGGACAACTCCAACTCTCTCAAGTTTGTCTTCATAGGAGAGTTGCTTCAATCCTCTGATCATCTTTGTGGCCTCCTCTGGACTCAATCAAACAGGTCCATGCCTTTCTTGTGCTAAGAACCCCAGACGTGGATGCAGCAGGTGGATGCAGATGTGGTCTCATGAGGGTAGAGCAGAGAGGGGAATGCCACCTCCAGCTTTAACTCATCACTGAAGCAGTACAGTAATCTGGTGATAAACTGCTTTTTGTAGGGGAAAAAAAAGCAAAGCCAGGCTCCTGTTTATGCAAGAGCACTGAGAGATGCTTCATAAAATACAGCTTCCATGAAACAAATATTTCACCTGAAAGGAATCTTTTAAAAATTTATAAAAAATTGTATACAATGCTGAAATTTACAGTGACAACATTCATTTTAATATGTAAATTTGGAGTTGATATAAGCTATATTTCAGATGTAGTATGTCAGACAAACAATATTTTTTATAGAAACCAGACTGTGGATACACAAAACCACCAAAGCTCTCAAAGAGTTGCATATTTCTAGAGCAAGCTTCTCAAGTCAGTGGATATAGCTGCCACTGTGGAACTCCTGTTGACTTTATTGCTTATATGTCCCAGTAAAGAGATGATTGCCTTAACATAATTCAAATTAGCTAAAGGCAGTGTGTAATCTATTAAAAAGACATCCTGGATTTAACCAACTGGCACTAGCCTAAATAAAATAAGTCTTAGCTTTCATTACGTGACCCTAGCCATTTTATTTCTAATCAAGAAGTGTTTGCTTTCTCACTTTACTTTCCCCATAGCATTGTGATTTCTAAATGGAAAATAACTATAGTATTTCAGGGCTGGGTTTTTTTCCCCATCACTTTTCCTTTAAATGCATGTTATGGGCCCAATTTCAGCTGAGTATTTGACACTGCTTGCAAAAATGAGTTTACACATAGCATTATCAACATGGGTGTCCTGCAATTGCATTTGTAGGTATACATTTTCTTCGTTATAGGTTTAACTGATCTTGACTCCATTGCTAATGCCATATTTCAAGGAAAATATTCCATGAAAATTGACACAAAAAGAAGGATGAAATGCAGGGTTTTTTTCCATCTCAGTGAGTACTGCCATTTTTGTCCTGGTTGGACTGGGACAGAGCTCATTTTCTTCTTAATATCTGGTATAGTGCTGTAGTTTGGATTTAGCATGAGAATAATGTTGATAATGCAGCAATGTTTTGGTGTTTGCTAAGCAGTGCTGATCCTAAGTCAAGGACTTGTTCAGTGTTTCATGCTCTGTCAGCAAGCAGGTGCACAAAAAACTGTGAGGGACATGGCCAGGAGAGCTGTCCCAAACTGAATGAAAGGATATTCCATATCATAGAATGTCATGTCCAGTATATAAACTGGGGAGCTGTACAGAAGGGACCAGTGGTATTCAAGGATAGGCTGGTTATCTGTCAGGAGGTGGTGAGCAACTTTATTGTGCATCACTTGTTTCTTTTGGGTTCTGTTACTATCTCTTTCTCATTATTATTATTGTTGTTGTTGTTGTTGTTGTTGTTGTCATCATATTTTTATTATTGTTGCTATTTTTATTATTATGATAATATTTTATTTATTTTATTAAATTGTTCTTATCTCAACCCATGAGGTTTACCTTTTCTCTCTGATCCTCCCCTGCACTGGGTAGGTTGGAGGAGTGAGTGATGAGCAGCTGCACAGCACACACTTGCTGGCTGGGGTTAAACCATGACAGTTCTCTCCTGACAATTCAATAATAAACCACTGTTCTCCTAGCAGGATTTGTCCAGTGCTAAATTGCTTCCATAAATTCTACTGTGATCATGTGTGAAGCATCAGACATCAATCCCACCCCATAATCTTTGCTAAATTGATTGATTGTATTTTTTTTTCTCTTTTAGATTTTTTTTTTTAATTGTATTATTTACTTTTTTTTACTTAAAATGATTATTCTTATAAAATTATGTCTGACAAGAAATTTCTGACTTATAATTTTATGGAGGCCTAAAAAAATATCTCAAAGTCTATAGAAGAACCAAATGAACAAGAAATATATGCTACCTTCTTCAATAAAAGCCTAAAACTGAAAGACAAAGAGCCAAGTATTGCACCTGGCCCTATGAGCACAGAAGTTCTTTTCTAATTTGCTATTTAGGTATTAACTAAGAAGTGTAAAAGTCACAAATGCTAAAGACAGTTTCATATGTCATCAATTACCACTTTGAAACCAGACGCATTTTCTAAATGATAAACACACAGATCATAAAAGATATTTCAATACTAATCCTTAAGTAATCATGAACTTAAAACCTTGAGGGAGGGTCAGACAGATTCAGGAGTTGAGTAGGTTAAAACACCCACTTCATTTAATTTCCTAACTGATCTTAGAAGAATAAACCAGAATGAGGTGAAAAAGTTTTTTTCATCACTGATGGAGAATATAGCTCAGTTGCCTGTACGTTGGTTTTAATTTACTTAATATCCTGAAAATGTAACTTAATAGATTAAGGACAGTAAAGGAAACAGATCTCTGAAACAGCCTGAAGCCCATTCTCACAGAATCTCAAGAGCTGGAGCCTACACTGTGGTAATAGATGTTACATGAAGTCCTTGGGGATATTGGTAGAGGACAGTTTGTCTTCTGGCTTCCAATTAGTCCTAAGCTCAAGCTCCACTATGCTGTCAAGACATTGACAGTATATTTTTATTGATTTTAGAGTGAATGGTTTTTAGGTTATTTTTCTAACACCGTCTACCCCTCCCATCAATATAAATCCTTCATTTCAGCTACAACCTGAAAGAATTGCAAGAATTGTCACTCGGTTTTCCTGACTTCAAACAGTATGGCAATTAGCAGAATGGAGTAAAATTTCATATTACAAGTCAAACTTCAGCCAAGAGATGTAATAACTGTCCAAGCTCCAAAATCTGAATTTGACTAATTTCCTTCTTATATAATTACATTGTTACACATTGCTCAATTTGCTAATTGACTACATAATTTTCCTGACATGCATATATACATTAATTAGTAGTCTTGCCATGCTTTGGTCATGGGCATACCTGCAATGTTTGGTACCATCTTGACTTGAAAGGATATTTTGAACTGCAATTGTGTGTGCACATTTGTGTACATATGTATGTAGATATGGCTTTCATCAAGTACAGATAATTCCTTTCAAATTTTGTTTTCACTAATGTGTTAGTGCCAGCATAACATAACATTATTTAGCACTCCTCAGTACAAGAAAAGTCCCAGCAACTTCCCTGCTTGTTGCTATATAACACTTTAATGACCACCTACAGCACAAGATATGTTCCAGAAAAACAGGAAAGTAAAATAATAAAGTCCCTTCACATTTTAGCTTTCTCCAGGTTTTAGACTGAAGCTTTCAGAATTTGAATCAGGCACTTAAATGCCCTCTAAATCCCAATTTTTGTACATCTTACTGGCTCAAGCCACAGTAAATTTGGTCTGAGAATTGGTCAGTAAATTAGAATATTAATAAAAATTCCTAGAAGTATTGTTGTGGGCAAGACATGAGGCAGAGAAGGAAAAAGCAGAAGACAGGAGATATGGTTAAAAAGAGTTTTGAGCGGCTGAGATCAAATAGTCCACAGGGAATGAATGAGCATGGAGACAAAGGGTGAAGGGGAGCAAGACCTGAAAGGACTCACACAATAGAGGAGGAGATTTGCAACAGGACAGGGGAGACTGTTGCATATACAGTGTCATGCTTTGTTTATTGCAAAAGCTGAAGTACATGAAGGTTGATGTTATATTTGCAGAAGCTGAATGTTTGTATGGAAACTAGATTCTGTCTATGTCTTGTTACTGATTTTCACTGTATTTGATAAATCACTTCTACAATACTTTCTAAAGGTGCATGTTCATAATAGTCAGAACACATTGCACCTCAGTAACAGCAATATTGACTGTTCAGAGATGTAATTAAAGTTGATTTGTTATGCTGTGAATATATGAAGATCCATTAATGCAAATAATATGAAAAATAAGGTCATAGGTATTCAGACCGGAGATTTTTTAATCTTAGTCCTTTGGTATTTCAGTTCTCTCTCTCTAAAATGGTGACAGTGCCTATATATGAAATTGAATTTATTAATGTTTATGAAACAGTAACACATTCTCTGATAATGTTGTAGAAACACTTCTGGGGAAATTAAGAATTCCTTCTGCAGACCAGGCTTCCTGTTTTATGGAGAAAATAAGGAAGAGGGCCAGTGGGAGGAGACCAGGCAGTGGACATTGAGGAGAATGTGAATTATTGAACAGATCTGGGAAACACACTGTGATATTGTGGAGACAGGAGTCCTAAGGAGAACAGAGGTAATTAGATGATACATCACAAGACATATCTACAACAGCAATTTTTCAATTAAGAATGGAATGAAAGGGAGGGCTTACAGCAATCATCCAGTCCAACTGCCTGACCAAAAGTTAAAGTGTATTATTAAGGGCATTGTCCAAATCACTCTTAAAGACTGACAGGAATGGGGTATTTACCATATTCTAGGAAGGCTGTTTGGCTGTTTGATCACTCTCTTGGTAAAGAAATACTTCCTAATGTCCAGCCTAAAATCCCCCTGGTGCAGCTTTGAACTCTTCCCAAGCACCCTATCACTGGTTACCAGAGACAAGAAATCAGTACTTCTCTCTCTACTTCCCCTTCTCAGAAAGCCATGGTAACAACAAGGTTGCCCTTCAGATTCCTTTTCTTCAAACTAGTTTAATCCAGAGTCCTCAGCTGCTCCTCACAGGACATGCCTTCCAGCCCTGTTGCCAGCTTTGTTGCCCTCCTCTGGATATATTCAAGTACCTTCACATCCTTCTTAAATTGTGAGGCCCAGAACTGCACACTGTGCTCAAGGTGATGCTGCACCAACACTGAATACAGTGGGATAATCAACTCTTTTGACCAGCTGGTGATGCTGTGTTTGATGCACCCCAGGATGGGATTTGCCCTCCTGGCTGCCAGGGCACACTGCTGGCTCCTACTGAGCTGCTGCCAACCAGCACCCCCAGAACCCTTTCTGCTGGGCTGTTCTCCAGCCACTCCTCTCCCAATCTATCATTTTGTCTGACCATACTTCATCCCAGGTGCAGAATTTAGCATTTGTCCCTGTTAAATTTCAGACCATTGAAAATTGCTCAATGCTCCAATATATCTAGGTCCCTCTCCAAGGCATCTCATCCCTCAAAAGACTCAACAGCACCTCCCAGTTTAATATTGTCAACAAACTTGCTAGTGGTGCATTCATCTCCTTCATGCAAATCATCACAACCCTTTCAGCCCTGCCATTCAGCCAGTTCTTCACCCAATGCACTGTGTACCCATTCATCTCACAGTTGGACAATTTGTCCAGAAGGATACTGTTAGGGTCAGTATCAAAAACGTTGATAAATCCAGTAAAGCTACATCTGCTTTCTTCCCTTCATCACTAGGGAGGTGACTTTACATGGAAGGATATCAGATTAGTTAAACAGGATTTTCCCTTTGTGAACCCATGTTGACTATGCCTGATGATTGAATTCTCCTTTAAATTTCTCTCAATAGCAACCAGTATGATCTACTCCATAATTTTTCCAGGTACTGAAGTTAAACAAACAGGTCTGTAGTTTCCTGGGTCTTCCCTTATGCCCTTCTTTTAAATTGGAAGAATGTTGGCAAGCTTCCAGTCAGCAGGGACTTTCCCAGACCCCCAAGACTTTTGATAGATAAAGAGTATTCCTGCTGTAACATTGCTAATTCTTCAAGTACTTTGGTATGAATCACCACCAGGCCCTACACACTACTCTTCTTTTCTGACACAACACTTGCCCGTTTCAACTGTACTTGAACTTTTTCAATACTATAAATTTAGCTTCATTTTCTCAGTTAAAAAAAAAAATCCTTATTCTTCTCCTTCCTGTGTAGTCTATTTTCCAAGACCATATCAGATACGCAGGGAGTTGTGGACACATGGATTTTGATTATATTTACTAATACAATGATACCTGAAACCAGTGGTTACATTGATGAGCTGATAAGTGGTAACAAAACAGATTTATATTCTGTTACCAGCTACTGGGTAACTGATGTTTAGTAAATCACTGATCATCATTTAGGCTCAACTTTCCTTTCTGATAGTTGGATGAAATTATGACTTTCTTTGTAAAATACTATAAGAAAAACTATATGACTAAACTGTTAACCTATATCTACTAAGTAAATTTTGTTTCCCAAATTCATACTGATATTAAATGTTTATTCATTTATTGTTTTGGTTTTACTCTAATGCAAAGAAAAGCATTAAGTTGCTAAGTTCCTAAACTCAGCTTGCTTTGCTTTTGCCACAGGTTACACTCAATCCTACACAGTTCCTTTGGGGAGGCGATGCGTGGCACTCTTAAATATGTTTGAGTAGCAGCACTAGATTCTCCTAGGGCTGGCATTGTATTTGGCAGATGATGGGTTGTTTAGGTCTATTTCAGAACAGTTCCTGGTTCATTCCACAGGGGTCACCCTCCAGCAACCGCCACCTGATAGGTATGACCACAGGACAGACACTCACATAGATGTGTTACTTTTTGAGCAATACACCTAGAGAACTTAGAACGAAAGGAGATTATGAGAATCGTTTTTCTCACCTCACTGGCCCACTTTGTGATGTCTTTTCTGAGGAACTGCATTATTTCTATTTGACTGCTGACTGACAGGTTGGACAGTTTGTCCACACCTTCATAAAGTACAATAAATAAATGTCTGAATGAATTGTCTCTTTTTCCAGGTTTCATTTCAGTTCTTCCTAACATTGCTGTGTTTTTCTCATTTATGATTATCAGAAATTAAATTGAAAATATAAGGTTAAAAAAAAAATAGTAAATTGCACGTACAATAAACATCAGGGAATGGAGCAGAGGCAATAAATTAAATATAAACAGACGATACAAGTAATCTGATGGCTCAATATGTATGACTTTACTTCTCTAAATATGTCAAATATATTCTGGAATGGAAAATCAATCATCTACAAAAATAATACAGTACCAAATTTCTACAATAATGAGAAGGGTACTAGACCATTTTTTTTCTGGAAAAAAATGGTCCAGAATTAAGAAAATCTCCTTTGTACAAATTCAAGAAGGATATGTATTATTGAACAGGAAACAAAACCCAATAAACTAAGGTATAACATGGTGTATTCACAGTGAAGAATCAATTCTTTGTTCCCACACAATATAGTATATATAATTATATATAATATATTCATGGAGACAAAATAGAAGGTTCTAAGCCATATTCTGCAGTTTCTCTCAGACTGAGCATTCAAAGAATGTCACAGTCATTCTACTTATAGTATTCAAAATTAATTTTTTCAGAAATTTTTACTTGGTGATTAATCTTCATGTAACTAATAAACCTTGAATCATTCATAAATAATTAGTAAATTAGATCAAGCTCTCCCTCATACAGTTACTTATTTCCCTCTTTTTATTGGTGTTTTGATCTTATAAACAGGCATCTAGGGGAATTTCAAGCTATGATTGTTTGTTTCCTCAAAGACTGACAGTCCCAATCATGTCTATGCTACACGCCATGACATCAGAAGGCGCAAATTAAAGTGCAATAAACTTAACCATCTTGATTTTCAGTTTGAATGTCTTAAGTCGTCAAATTGACCGTCATGTTGAGATAAGATGAAAAACAGTTTTTCTGCCAAGACAGTTTGAGTAACATCTGTGTTCAGATAAATTGACACTACATGAAGGAAAGAGTAATAACAAGAAAAAACTAAAAGCACGTGTCGCAACAGTACTTAAACATTATTGGATTTTACTTTTTTTAAGAACAACAAGGACTGGGAGCACAGATCACAGCCCATGATCTCTTTTTTCCACAGCAAGGGCTATAACTAGTGCACTATAGAGTAAAACTCACTTTTTCAAGTCCAATAAATCTTAAATTGTTTTCTGCAAAGAAACTGCCTTCAGCAGACTAACTTGATAATGCCACAATAACAGCAACTCAAGAGAACATTTTTAGGAGTTGGGAGATGTGAATGTTGATTCTTAAAAAGAAGAAAACAGTACTTTGGAATCTGTAGTACTAGACAGGTATGTTCAGGGAATGATTTTGCTTCTCCACTATGGTTTCTTCTTCTGTTTTGAATATGTATGCTGCTCTTACTACTCCTAAACATCAAAGTGGGTCTTTCACTGAAAATTAAAATTTCCTGGCAACACGGTATTCTGTCTTATAACTACAGTCATAAGTGTATCATAAGTGTGTTGTTTTGTTTCTAGATTTTTTTAATTTTTTTTTTTTTTTTTTTTAATAGATTCAGTTCAGTTTCTGTGGAGGCATACAATGGACTGGCCAAAGCATGTCATATTATGAAATGCAAATTATAGAAGCCATAGATTTAATAATTGCTTGTGTGGTGTATTTGGATAACTTCATATAGAGTAAAAACTAAAATGTATTGTTTAAAATATTTACAGATTCATACAACATGAGGTTTTAAAAATACTACATGTCAATATCATCTCCTTCTAAACAGAACTCTAAGGTATTGGGTTGAACTCAGTATCTGTGCTTTTTTCCACTGCAATCACTAAAATGAAGACATGAATTCAAGTGGGTAAGTACTGTGAAAGTGGCAAGCAATTAACAAATTGACAAATGAACAAATTGAGGAACAAAACCTGACAAATAAACCAATTGGCAAACTGGAAAACTGACAAATTGGCAAACAGCTTGGTAAAACGGAGACATGCTTGAAGTTTATTAGAAAGGGCAGTTTAGGTAGCATAGGTTGGGAAATTTGATTCAAGGTCCTTTCTGGCATTGGGTAGTAGTTTTTCACTGACATATTATGAATGAGAAAAGGAGTAAAATGTAAGACTAGGAATATGGGCTTAGACATTGTAAAATCAAGTTGTGTGAGAATTAAATACTACCTGAGAACTGGTAATCTTTGGACTACAAGCTAATTTATCTTTACTGCACATAACATTTTGATGAATAAGTGTCCCACACTTCAGAATGCAATATCTAAATGGTAAACTGGATATCATGAGTAGCTCCTATGTGAAGTATGCAATGGCGTCTAGTAAAAGACCACTTGATAAGAAGAGCTGGTCCACTTTCAGCTGTCCTTGGGCACAATCCTGAACCCACATGGTAGAGTTTGGAGACAATGTGATTCACATCACCTCTTATTTTAGCTTGCAAGTTTTAAGTTGTTCGATTATTTGCTCATGTGGTGGGTTGACCTTGGCTAACGACCATACATCATCCACCCACTCTTTCACTCCCCCTCCTCAACAGGGCAGAGAGAGAAAATGAGATGAACAACCTCATGGATTTAGATAAGGACAGGGAGATTGCTTACCAGTTACAGTCACTGGTAAAAAATTACTTGACTGGGAGGAAATTAATTTGTTTAAAAAAAAGTAAGATGGTGAGAAATAATGACAAAACTAAAATTACCTCACGCAGACACAGACACAGACACAGACTTTTCCTAGACTCAATTTTACTCCTTAATTCATGGCTCCTCTACCCACCTCCCCCTGCTCTAAGCAGTGCAAGGGGGATAGGGAATGGAGGTTGCAGTCAGGTGCTAGGAATTCCTCTCTGCTGCTCCTTTCTTCTTACACTATTTACTGCTGAAGCAC
>QWTY01031172.1:0-14458 GCA_008033365.1 Pseudorectes ferrugineus
ACTTGCATCATTTTAAAGTACTTATGCCTCATTCACACACAGGGTCTTAGGGACTCCTTCAGAATTCGGGTTTGTTCTCCAGCAGCCACTTCAGGCACAGTTATCACTGCACAGGGGACAATTGCAGCCTCAGGAAGTAGGGCCAGTTTTACATCAATTACCTTGATAAACGCAAGGATCACGTTGTTTCTTGCCATATGGACCTCAGGGGCCTCAGACTCTGCTTTAGGACCTCCACGGAACCTGCTGCTTTCTCTCAGCCCCAGGCACTTCTCTCTGAACAGCCACTGCTGGGACAAAGATCAGAAATGTGGTTGCCCGTGCCAGCAACTTCCACTTCAGCATTTTCTGGGAAAGAAAATGACTGTGGGAGCCTCAGTTAGGGATGTCCTTTAAGTTTGGTAGGTTTAATTTTGGTGAGGCTGCTGTCCTCCCGCTCAGGCCTCCCCACCTGCTCAGGAATGCTTCTCACATTGCCACCTGCACTGGTGGCACTTGTCTGCCTGGTCAGACACGGAGCTGTGCTGCTCAATGAGGAGCAGGGCTCTGAGCCTGACATTTGACACATTATCAGGATATCTTATTACCACTTTAGAGATGTGACCAGACTAAAATGTGTGCTCTCACATGCAGATGTCAGGATTCTTGTTCGTGCTGTCATTATGTCCAGACTGGAGTAGTGCAATGCACGTTTCTCTTTTGTAAGGAACAAAGTGTCTGTGTCACATCCTTCCAAACCTGATTTTTACAGAGATTTATGGTTGGACCCTATTTGATGCCCCACACAGTCCAGAAATATCAGTTACAGGAGACTGGAATATTGTGGAAGAATTGAACGTGTAACAGAGTAGTATAGGCAAATTTATTTTTCCCTTTTCCTGTTTTTTTTTTTTTTTGTGATTTTATATCTCTTACACACACAATAGACCAAATTTTAATTACTTTTAAATCAGTTGTCTCAATGGCATTTTACTAAGACCAGAAATGAAATTGATGTATTTATTATATCAGCGTTTCATATATACTTTAAATGCTTTAGTGATAGAAACAGTCTCTTAGGATTAAGCACTTCGTTATCGCAGCCTCTTATAAAGAAAAGAAATTGAAAATTTTAAAAATAAATGAAACTTTCCTATTCCTCCCTAAATTCTAGGCCCAAATTGCATACGTGGTTCTTGAATTTAGCGAAAAGTTTCAATTTTGGGAAAAGTAATTCATTTTGTTGCCTCTAACCTTGCCCTCTTCTGATGGAAGAGTTAAGATACCACTGTTTTAATTCCTTGGCAAAGCATTCCTTGGACTAATCTCTGATTCGGAAGATATTGAGCTTACATTTTCCTTTGTTAAATCTCACCTCATTAATCCTAGGTCTATACCTCGTGACAGTGTGAAACAATGGCTTTCCTCCTTTGAAGTTTCCAGCTCTGTAATACTGGCAGATAATTAGCATATCCCCCTTAGTCATTCTTTGACCAAGCAGTGCATATTTAGTACTCATAATCTCCCCTTATTAATCCCCTTACAGCTTCTGTTACTCATCCTCCAAACCTCTCCAGCCTGAGCAGCCTCCCAGCACTGGAAATAAATGCCAGTACTCCAAAGGCAGGATTTACAGATGCTGTGGACACAGGGGCTGTTTCCTTTCAGCTGGACACACACTGCAACTCACTGAACTGGGCCTGAGTGTCCCTGCTCCCAGAACTGGATCCCAACACTACACAACTTGGTCAAATGCTTTTGAGACTTGGTCCAGTTCAAATTTCCTCTTTGCTGTCAATCCAGCCAAAAGTTATTCCTCCCAGGAGAGCCTTTTCTTCGGGAAGCTCAGTCAAGTGCACTGTGACAAAGTAAAAAACCACTTTCCTGAATAAGGGGAGATTTTCACAGAAAGGAGAAATCCTGGGTAGAAAAGCAAAGTTAGAATTTGAGTTTTTAGGAGTAATGGGGAAGAGAGCAAATGATACTAATTTGTCTTTATTGCTTAAGTAACATTAGCAAAATAGGAGTCATACACATACTAATTATTCAGCACTAGCTTGGATGCAAGGAAGGTACACTTAAAGCTGGAATTCACTGCAAACAGTATATTGGACAGTGCTGCCATGTTCTGCTATTCCAAAGGATTAATTTAGTATTGTTTGTGTTGTGGTACGGACTGGACTAATCAACATCAGGCTGATTGAAAACTGGCTGGATTGCTGGGCTCAAAGGTTAATTAGCAACCAGTTGTAGATGGTGCTAAATTCTGGGTGGCATTCAAACCCCAACCTTGCCACTGTGACCCAGAGAAAACTGACAATGCAGCCAACAGAAACCTCAGTGAGACTCCAGAAGCGCAGAATCCTGCACCTGTGGAACCACCTGATGTTGCACCTGCTTGTTCAGAGGCTGGGAACCAACTGGCTGGGGAAGAGCCCTGCTGAAAGGCCCAGGCTGGATGCCACCCAGCAGAGGGGACACGCTGCATTCAGGGGGTGGCAGCAGCAGCATGCCCAGCAGAACAAGGCATGTCATTATTCCCTGCTGCTTGGCACTGGGAAGGCCACACCTGGAACAGCGTCCAGTTGGGGAAGGACACACCTTGGAAGGCTGCCCAGGTCAAGAAGGATGTTGAGAAACTGGGGAGAAACACATGAAAAATTATCAGAATTATGTGATCTCTCCAAGGAGAGACTCAGGCTTGCTGAGTCTGGCGAAGAGGATGCTAAAGGACAACCTCATAGCAGCCTAAAACTGTTTTGAAGGAAATTGCAAGACAATGGAAGCAAACCTCAGTGGTGCCAGATGGTAAAACAAGAGACAACAGCACGAACTACAGCTCATGGGACTCCTGCTGGGGATTAGGAGAAACTTCTTCACTTTGAAGGTACTGCAGCACTGAACAAGCAATCCAGAGGTAATGAAGATTCATCATTGTGGAGGCTTTCAAGGCTTGGCCAGGAAAACCTGCAGCTCTCCTGACATGAGGTGATTGTGAAGTCATTGTATCACGTGAAGCAGCACAAACAG
Source organism: Pseudorectes ferrugineus (assembly GCA_008033365.1). Classification (NCBI taxonomy): domain Eukaryota; kingdom Metazoa; phylum Chordata; class Aves; order Passeriformes; genus Pseudorectes; species Pseudorectes ferrugineus. The sequence goes on from QWTY01031172.1 coordinate 3,010, forward strand.
CTTTTTGTACCTTCCATAACCTCTCTTATACGTGGAGAATTTCAAATGCATAAGGTACAAAAGGAATAAAAGAGGTAATATGTATAATTCATAAGACATGTAAATTATTTCTGCTCATTTCCCGATTAAAAAGTGTGGGGGTGTGTTGTGTGTGTCAGGAGGGAAATTCTCGACCATCCTGAGGAGAGGTAAGAATGGAATCTAAACCAAAGGAGAGGTTATAAAGAAGGGATGGGGATCATTGTTGCAATAAACTGAACTGGATCAGTTCAGACAGCTTTCCTTCTATGCAGAACAGGAAGCCTTAGTGAGCCTTACTGAGAAGATGAGTTCTGTTTTGAGTCTTAAAGTTTATGCTCTGAACTACCACCTCAGGAACAAATTACTGAAACAAGGCACGAATCCAAAAGGAAGATCTGCCCAGAAGGTTTTATTGCCCACATGCAGTTCGGGGATCTCAGGGTCCTTGTTTTGGTTTGTACAGAAAGGGCTGTGGCATGAGCACAGCATAAACAAAGAGGTAAAAAATAGTAAATAATAATAAACAATGGGTGTGTACCTATTGATGCAGATGTCCCCATTTACTGATGATGACACCTTGTTTTTATAATTTGTCAGGATGACAAGGTCACGTGGATCCTATTTGGGATGAAAACTAAACAGTGCAAGAAGGGAGAGGTGAGTGTACCAACGTGCACTACAGATACAGCATCTTCCCAGTAGATGAGTCCAAGCTTCACAAAGACACCCAGCACAAGGCAGAGGACTGGGAACATGGCACTTGTGATGGGAATGTTATTCATAAATCAAAGGCATAATCTGAACTGAGTCCCAGCCAGCAAAGCAGCATGAGAAAGAAAGGAGCCATGGCTCACTAGACAAGGAGATGTCTGTTTTGGCAATAAAATACCTGGGAGGGAGGAACATTCTAGATCTGCTCCCAGCTGGGTTCTGTTGGAACAGAAAAGCTGACATGCTTCCTGGACCTGTTTCCTCCTACCAGCTGCAGAACAGATTCTCTGAAGATGATGAAAACCAGCATCACAGGAGAAACTAGACTGGATTATTTGGGGATTTTCTGGCATATGTGTGAGGTGGCTAAGAGAAGTGTATTCTGATGGATTACTGAGAGCAGAAAGAAATCCGTGGCATTTATAAGCCTCTTTCCAGTTCAGAAAACCTCAGTGATAATGGATGAGTGCTCCCTTCATGAGAATTTCCCACTGCATTGAGTAGCATTGCCAAGGCTTCTGGTCCACTGCCAACGAGGATATAGCCAGGGTGTCTCTTTTTTTTCTTTTCTCTCTGCTAGAAGGAGCTGTAGCACAGCCAATTCAGTCTCTTATACCACAGGGGTTACAACACTGGTAGTACATGTTCAATTCTTGTAGATCTCTCAGGAGATGGTAAAGTTTCAGAGATAAATTTCTGGAACTAGGAAGAAATTCAGGCTTTGAGGAGACAGTAAGGAATTAAAAGACTCCAGAGAAGTATATTGCTGGAGAGTGCTAGCAGTAAAGACCCAAGATGCAAAGATATTAAATTAAGCATGTTGTCTCAGAATTGTGATGTTCAGACAAATGCCATGAAAAGGCATTTCAGGACGAGACAGAGAGGCTCTGCCTGTTTTAAGGCAAGGGTAGCAGCAGATAAAAACACCCCTGTCCACTTTTGGCCATGGGACAGGATTCAAAATGCTGTTGACCCAATATAGACTGACTATAAAGAGAGAAAATTGAGAGGTTTTTTTTTAAGAATAACATCACACTTTCAAGTGTGTTTTCACTTTCCAAGCACTTTCTCAGACTCCCCTTCTCATCATCTGTGAGGAGTTCAATACATTCTTTTTTAACTTAGATATAGAATATCATCTTACAAGACATGTTAGCCTTTGCAAAATTTTAATTCTTCCTAATTGGCCCAGCTCATTTTGTTCCACTTTCTCAGTGGCACCAGTTCTTTAGGTTAGATGGCTGGATCTATCATAGTACAGCAGTTGCTGTTTCTCCCTTCTTTTTTTAACCCCCAAATCTGAGTCTGCGCTTCTGCTGTTTACCACTGCTCTGTACCTTTCCCTATGTTCTCTCCACACCTTTTCTTTTCCACTGCCAGTTTTTCCTGCTCCAAAACCACAGCCAGGTGCCACTGCAGCATGATCACTCTGGCATAACTCATCATTCCCCTCGTTATACCTGGGGTGCTACATTTCCTCATGTTTCCCCTTTCAGGTTCAGAAACAGAGTTCTAATAAAGGCTCAGCCTTCTCGTACTACTCTATCCTGTGTTTAGGAACAGAAGGCCATCCCCCTGCTCTGCCAGCTCTCCTTAGAACCCATGATACATGCTATTTCCTTTAGTATCTCATTATATGTGTCATCGATGTCTTGTTTGGCCTAAAGCCACATGGCAGCCTGACAGGCCTGTGCTGCAGTTTGGCAGCTCCCGTGCCGGGCACAGCTGTCAGCAGCTCTTATCCTCCATTTCAGAAAATCAGCTGGTGCTGGCAAGAGATCATAAGCTGAGACTAAGCAGTAACTGTGCATCCTTTTGAGCAAAGCAGAAATGGGAAAATCATTCGGGGGTTCATTTTCTGTCCTAGTCTTTTTGGCAGCCCTTTCTTAGTGATGGCAAATCTGATAAGCTCCTTCTTTTGTGCTCAGCACTTCATACAGAATGGGCTTTCCTCCTTCTCCCACTTGTTGCAGATGCACAGCACAATGCTGAGGAAAACATGAAAGGAAGGCTGCTCATTACATGTATGAGCATATGCTCTGCCTGCTGCTTCTGCAGGCCACTGTCAGGGACACAGGGAATTAGCCCACTGCAGGAGGAGTGGAAGGCTGTCTGTCATGCTGGCTGTCTGTCATGCTGGCTAATGTCCCATTTTACTGTTTCATGACAGAAACTGTGAGGATCAACTGATGTGAATATAATGTCGAAGGACAGAGGACAAGAAGCAAAAAAGGGGAGAAGGGAACAGCAGAGAAAATGAACAAAAAACCCCCCATCAGCAAAGCAAAATAAAAGAAATGAAAATCATGAAGAAATTATTTCCAGAGAATGCTGAACAGCAGCACACCTAGTTCCTTCCAGAGCACCATGTTGGTTTAGGGATGATTTCTTTACCTCTGTTATTTTATATGCTGGTACTTTGAGAACCAAGCTGGCAACACAGGGAAAGAGGAAATATGACTGCCATGCAAGAGCAGGAGATAATGAGTGATGATAAATTCAAGAAAGGGAAAATGATGAAAAGTGGGAGTTCTAAGTGCCTAGAGCTGAGACTACCACTGCACTTTACCTAGAGAAGCAGGCACACTGAAAAGGCTCCTCAAAGATGAGTAAGGCCAGGCTTGTCTGTGTGGAAGTGATGTTAGTGAAGGTAAGTGGGGTGTTGAGGGAGCCTGGGGCTGGGTGACAATGCAGAAAGGCCGTGGATCTGTGAAGGCACAGAGCAAGCCCACAGGTGGCGGGTGCCAGACTTAGAGATGTTTTGTGGGTACAATTAGTACCCTTAGACAAATAATTGCTCATCAGTGCCAGCGAGGGAATCGCAACCTGGCCCATCACTGTGAGGCACAGGGGGCACATCTGAGTGCCTCTCCCTCTCCTGGTGAGCACATGACCTTCTCCAGGGAAACCTAGACAGGGAAATACACCTGGAAAGTCCATTGCTGTATTTCAAGTGGATTCTGAGACCTATACCCAAAGGCAGGTGTATGTTTAAACACCTGATAAACAGCATTCATAAAGCAGGCGAGAGCGTGGCCTTTAAAAGAGAAAACCAGCGCTCCTCCACCAAGACAAAGAGGAGCTGCTAATAATGTGATAAGATTATTAGCTGATAATTATAAAGCTGATAATCAGGCCCAGTCTGTCCAGCTGCTGGACTCTTGGAGCTCTCCTTTCAGCCTGCTAACAGCACAGGGAGTATCCCCTCCTACGTGGGGAGGAGCAGGGAACAGTCCCACAGAGTCTGTAAATGGAAAGCCATCTCTGCTGGGCTTGCAAGGCAAATTGCCAGTTTTGGAAGGAGCCTGTTAAATATTTATCCCTTACAGTAAAGTTGTGATGTGGGATGTATTTCTCACCTTGATTATTTCTTACTGGCATTGAACCCACATTGCACCGTGCCTTGCTGGAGGGATGCACTTGAATCCCTGCAGTGTCACCCTGCAGTGACAGCAGTGGTCGAAAGGAAGACTTTACCAGGTATCTTTTTCATCCTATGAGATAAGTTTTAGACACATGAACTGCTAATAAGACTTGTTTTCTTCAACACAGATTTGTCTCATGTCCTTGCCTGTGCTCTGCTGCCTTCCTTTCTCGTACTTTTCACCCTGTGTTTTGTTCAGAAGCCTCGTCTGCAAGCTGCAGGGTCACCTGTGGAAGGAAAAAAGAAACAAGGACTGGATCAAGGGCAGAGTAACAAATCCCCATGGTGTATTGTCTGCTCTAATGGCTGGCAGAAGCACTGCAGATCATCAGTGTGAGGACTCAGCTGGAAGAGGTGATGTTGAAGCCCTGAAAAAGGCTGTTCCAGCAGGGATTCATGACCAGCAGATTCCCCTAGTGCTCCGACATGGGAATTGATTGCTTCACAATGTTATGCCTCACAGAAATCAAGGTGTTGCTTCTTGAAAGCTGCTGCCTCTGTCAGAACTTCCCAGGAAGTTTTTTCCATGAGGCAAATTAAAGCAGGAGAAGTCGTATCTGAGCAATGTTCAGGAGTTCTGTTGGTTCTGTAAGTCATTATGACAAAGAGTCACAAAAGAAAAGAGTTAAAACCTTAGCTACAAGGTGTTTGATTTAGCTGGCCAGGTATTCAGCCTGACCCCTCAAATCCACAGACAATTTTACACTACCTTTCATTATTAACTTATTATTAACTGCCTGGTGTAGATGCACACGCACACACACAATGCTGTCAAGGCATGTTCTCCAAAGATGTGCAAATGCCCAGGGCCTCTCAGCCTTTACTTTGTGAAAATCAGTGCCAAAAGGTGACAACTACAAAGATGTTAAAACAAAACAGCCCCTGTAAGCATAGCATTCATTTAATCTCAGTAGGAAAAATGACAAGACCTGAAATCTTTCTCTGCCTCAGTGAGAACCAAGTGCCACAGGGAAAACCCAAGAGCGGAGTTGGTATGAACCGGCAATATCTTGTGGGAGCCGGGGGTATCAAGTGGAAGAAGCAAGATCATACATCCAATCTACATCTCAAAAAGCCTGTGTATACCTAGATCTCTTTCAAAAAGATATATTTTTATCACTTTGATATTTCACTTGCAATGAAGGGAAAAAAAACCCTTCAAAATTATTATAGATCTAGTTGGATTTGGGAAAGAACATTAAAGTCTGAGATCATAACTGAGCTTTTCTAACTCAACAGAACTCTCTTGAAACCTTAATTTTGCAAGATACTTAAGCGTGTGCTTAATGGTAATCACCAGCTGAAAGCAGTGGGACTACTTGCATGCTTACAATTAGTGGGAATGCTTAAGCACCTTGCATAAATTGAGACCTATTATTCTCAATAGGTATTGGGAGCCTATTGGGAGATGAGCTTCTTGTGGCATTCTGCAATTCCCACTTCCCAGCTGTTATAATATATACCTGCAAGTTCACAGATTCTGAAATACATTACTATTATGTCTGTAGCTGCAATGAAAACCGAGCTGGAGCTTTAGAGTCTGTTATTTGTCAGTCTGATTTTTGTCTGCCTTAGCAGAGAATTGTCTCTGAATTTTTTAAGTATTTCCAGATCTCATAGTGAAAGTAGGGCTTATCACATTATCCCACAAGAATTAAATATTTACTTGTGTTTTGGGTGGTAGATGTAGTCAGCAATATAGGAATTTAATTCTTCAATTAATGGCAAAACCTAGGGATTGTTCACCGCCATTATTAAGATCTCAGCAGTGTGATCAGGACATTGTCTATCATTTCCATCACTCCAAAGCACACTATCTGCCCTGACAAGCAGAACTGCCATGACTCAATCCTGCCACTTCTCTTCCTTGACATTTCCGGGGAATCATCAAGGGATACTCTGAGAGCAGCTGCCAACATATCTTTGACAGGCCACTCATGTTTTTTGGGTTTCTTTCTTATTCAGCTCTGACTGTGCCACTTCAACGAACTCTAGACATCAGTCTGAGTCATAAATAAGTAAACTGAAAAACATCAGGAAAATCTAAATGAATCAGAGCCTGGCAGACACAACGTGTTTTAAATTCACCCATTTGGGCTGTTGCAGATAAAGCAGCAATTGGTACTGGTTCATGCTGGGCATCGCCCTGCCTCTGTGCTGTCAAAATCATCAGGAGAAAATTCTTCATCTCCAGCCAGCAGAAAGGCTCTTCTTAATCTTCTCAGATGATGGCCTGGCTTGTCTTTGTTCCAGGCTGATACACTCTAATTCAGTCTGTTTGGGTCTAATCCAAAGTTCTGAGGAAAACTGCAGCTAAATCGGAGTTCAGTGGGCTATTTCTGATGAGGCAAGAGTGAAAGACAGTACAACATTCCAGATCTTCCCATCTGCCGCTGTCTCCCCATTCACTGCTCTGTTCAAAGTTCTGTCCTTTCACTGAAGTAAGCAGCACCTGAAAAGATTGGCACTTTTTAGAAGTTTGGATTTTTTTGTCACGAACTCTGTGACTGGATGAGCGTGGCCACAACTGTGCAGAGCTGGGGGAACAGACTCTGAGTCTCCCAAACTAAAGGAAAGCAGGCACTGTGTTACTGAACAGAGACCTAGGGCAGAAAGAGGTGGGGTTTTTCTGCACCTCACAGCTACTATTTACAGGAACTGATGACTGCAGATGCATCAAAGTCTTTTTTTCTGTCCGTCTTGGATAACAAACAGCGATGAGTTCTGGACTGAAAGTTCGCATTCACATGAATTTATATAAACTAGACCAGCACACTTGGAGATGTTACTGCACCCCAGCCAGCTCATGGCACCTGCATTCCTTTGTAGTCCCTGATCCTGGGAGTGGGTAGGGTTGGTTTGGGTTTTGCAAGAGAAGGCAGCGTGGAGGTTGCTGTGATTCCTTCAGGCATTGAGGCATTCCATCACCAGTGCATGGTGAGGAACAAGAAGCTTGCTGGGCTCGTTGATGTGCGTCCTTTGTGTCTCCTGAGCTGGGACAGGATGTGACCAGCAACAGAAGGAGTGGAGTGCACAGGTAACTCTCATGCCTCAGCTCTGCATGGGGATTCTTACCTGGATGTTCAACAGCAGCAAAGGGGACAGAGCAGGATTGAAAGGCTGTCCTTTGTTTTAGAGTTAACAAAACCTAGGCACAGAAAAAAGCTGTGTTTCATACTGTGCTGGCTTGTGTTACAGCAGAGCATTCAAATCCATTGTGAATTGAAGTGATTGGTGCACCCTCTATCTCCAGGTATCTCCAGCAAATCTTAGAAGAGGAAAGAATATCCAACTGTTGCTGCTCTGCCAAAGTTAACTATTATTACAGCACGGAGATATAATATTAATTTTGTTCCAGTGAAATTGGCTGGCATATGTGTTTCTGTGAGCCAGGCAACAGGTCATTACTGAAATAGCAAAACAAACCTGTTCACCAGTCTTGGTCCAGCACATTGCATTTAAATTTTAAGATCATAACTGTTGGATACCTCTCCTGCAATGATGTACAAGACCCACTCTGCCAGAAGCTATATTCTTTCATAAAATGACTTTCCTGTATCTTCCTTTTCCAGACCCATCTCAATATAACAAAATTTAACAGTCCTGCAGACAATGCCAAATATCTTTCATTCATAATTAAGGTGAAGGCAAGTGGTACAAATCTCTAATTATCTTTTATGTCCTATTTATTCTCTAGTGAATTATTAAGTAATGATTTATAGCCCGAATTCCACATGTGTACCTGCTAATTCAGGGGGAAAAATATCAGCCCTTCATGCTCATACAGCTAATGGGCATTGCTAATTGAAAAAATGTTCTTTGCACATATCACTAACTTTCCAATCATTTACTTGTAGAGAAGTTTGAAAACTAAAAAATAAAAAAAAACAAAGAGAGAGAGAGATTCAGTGGAACTTTGGAAGCTGTGTATGGTGCTATGCTGAGTTCTCCCTCCCCTGTGCAGGCAGCGGGCAGAAATCAGTGACTGAAATATTCTGTCACCTCATATTAGTTTCTGCCAAAGCAGGAGTTGTCAGGAACAACAACTGAAGTTTGAAAGCAGAGGTTCTATCCCATGTATTCCTTCCAGTGCTCACTGTGCTTCCTGCAGGCAGGATATTTTATGGAGTGGTGTGTCTTTCTTTTTTCTTGCTTTCTTGCTTTCTTGCTTTCTAGCTTGCTTTCTTCCTTTCATTCATCTCTCTTTTTTATATCTCTCTCTTTCCCTCTCTCTTTCCCTCTCTTTCTTTCTCTCTTTCCCTCATTAATTCATCTCTCCCTCTTTAATTTCTCTCTTCCCTTTCACCCAGCCCCTTAACCCAAAACCCACTGCTGTGTGCTTATATAGTAGGTCAGGGACTACCACACCAATTTCCACGGCAGGTGTGTAATTTGCTAAAAGAACTTTCTAATTGTTTGAGGACCCTCTGACTTTTGCTGTTCGTTTCGACCAATGGGCATTTACAAATCTTAGGGGCTTCCTTCCCCTTAAGGGTGGGTCATCACGGACACTATGCTGTTGTCAAAGGGGTCCCTTTGGGATAACACCACTCCACCCATGATTTCTGGGTAGAGAGTGCTGGGAAGTGGCTGTTAACAGCCAGGAGGGATCGGGGCAGCTGTGAGCCAAGACTGTCCAGGAAATGACAGTGTTTGACTGCTCCCTGATTTTGCAAAAATTGAGAGAATGGGCAAATGGAAACTGGTATAACCCTGAGGCTGCGTTTAAACAGATAAATGTGGTGTTAAGTGAACAAAAGTTATGGAAGGGGGAAGATAAAGCATTTTGGGTGCACCTTTGGAAGCAGGTTTAACCACTGCCCAAAAAGAGAGGTATGCCAACATGCAAGCAAAGGGGCTGCTCGTTGGTGAGAGTCATCATGGAAAGGAGAGCAGGCTGCAGGCAGAGGCTTTGCTTGTCACTGAGCTCAGTCAGGAAAAGGAGAGCAGGCTGCAGGCAGAGGCATTCCTCTCTGCCTAACGTGGCCATACTAGCAGGCTTCAGGCAGAGCTTCAGGATTTGTGTGACAGAGAGAAAATCTCATGGGAGGAATGTCAGGATTTAGAAACCTTCAGTGATGGTCAGGGCCAGCAAACTGTTACTAAAATTGTGCTCTTCACAGTGGCCAAGATAGCAAAGTTCTGGGAAAAGTATAGCAGACTCTCACGGGAATCCAAAACTGAGTGTGTTTGGAGAGTGTCTCTGGTGGCTGGTGATTGAATTGATTGAATCAGGTTGGCTGAGGCAGAGGCCCAAGGGGGCCAGGAGTGTTTTTAATGCTGGGAGACCAGAGCGAGCTGTGGTCCTTAAGGGTTTTCTAAGGTCCTAGAGGGTTTTCTATTGGGCAGGAGGTCTGGATCCTTTAAAGGGGGTTGATCCAGGTTAGGAGAGAGACCCCAACCACAGATCATGTGATGGAGAGTGCACAGGAGGCAGCAGGTTTGCAATGGATGAATGACAGATGGTTGGTTCTGGGACAGCCCTCAGCTCTGTCACTGGTTGCTGATCCAAACATAATGCTTCCCATGATCGGAGGTTTGACAGGTGGGATAAAACTCTTTGTGGTATAATTACAAGGCTGCTTGATGTGAGAGTTAACCACACAGAGAGGTGGACAAGGGAATCAGGGAAGACCCTTAATGTGGGGGGAGATAGTTCAGGAGCCAGTTAGCTACAGCAACAGCAATCAGCAGATTGGAATTGCAGCGGGGAAGCGGACCTCCCAAACAGGAGCAGCAGGGTCCTAGTGTCCGACAGAATGTGTTGTGTGTGGGAGGTGTGCAGAAGGGAATTTCTCAGGAATGATGGATGAATTATCTGCTGCTGTTCTTGAGAAGGTAATACAGTGCCTGGGGAAAAGGAAAGTTGCACTCCCTTGCCACAGGTGGGATAAACAGGTTGACGCAGGAATTAGAATTCCACAGTGTCCCAAGGGACTTATCATTCCTATGGCCCCACAGGCTGGTGTTGTTGATTGGGAGTTGAGAAATTACTTCTTGCTGTGCTTAGTAAGTGAGGAGGGGAACAGCAGTTGGAAACATCTAAGGAGGCTCGCCAAAAATAAAACTGACAGAAAATGAGGTATTAAAGACATCACTGGCTTCTGAGAGGGAGACAGGAGATAAACTGAGAATACAAGGTGATAAACTTATGACTGAGAATGATCATTTTAGGACTCTACTTGCTTTGGCAGAGTGTAAGGAAAGACAGTTATCGGGGAATTTGGATAATCATAGTAGAAAGAAACAAGATCTGAGAGAGGAAACAGAAGGGAGGAAAGCAGCTGAATTATTACTGTCATTGAAATTTGATCAGCTGCACAAACAGTTGAAGGAACAAAGGAAGAAAAACCAAAAATTGGAAGAAAAGGTAGAGATGATGCTTAAGCAAGCTCTCAATTCACCTGGTATTGATGATAATTGCTGATTCCAGTTCAGGTGGCTGATTTGGGCATTATGTCCACAAACCAAGTGATACTGAAATCTAGCAAGTGAAATTCTATCAAAGAATACATAATAATGGCCCAAACATTCAGATTACAGTTGTTTCTCATTAACAATTAATAAAACTCCTAATAGAAACTGGAGCACTACTTTCAATAGTAACACAGTGGGATGCCGAGAAGCTGAGTCTGTGACCCAGCTGGCAAAGAGTTAAAAACACCGAAGTAAACAGAGCAAGTGTTACCTGCCAGGCTGCTAGGCTTAATTCATGGCTCCTGCGTGAGAAATATGCTGACTACTTGCTTTGCAGTTAAAGATCACAATGAAAATTTGGATTTCAGTGTTCTGAACTATAGAACCTGGTGTTTGCTGGATGGCAAACGTGGTGCTTTGGCTCAAACATTAACCCCAACCCCAAAAGAAATTCAGAGACTGCAGTGTGCTTGCTCCACGCAGAGCCTGCACTCTCTGATCCAAGGATTGCTGTGTATATCTCAGTCCTGGATGTTTGCTGTGAAGCAAGGTGGGATTTCTGAAGTTCTGGCTGATTTGGTGCCACTAACAGCTGAGGTACCCAATATTGCCAATCCAACAGGCACAAAGCAAGCAGATGCTTGGACACTTACAGGGTGGTAACAGATTTGGAGGAAAGAGGTACTATCACTCAGTCACACTCCCCTTCTAATTCTCCTGTTTGGCTGGTGAAAAAGCCAAACTGACAGTTGTGGCTTACGGGTTTATTACAGAAAATTGAATGCCAATACTGTGGTTTTAATCACTGCTGTGCTGTTTTGCAGAACTGGTAACTCAAATTCAGAGAGCATCCTGCTTGCGGAGGACAACTCTAAT
>QWTY01031175.1:0-17985 GCA_008033365.1 Pseudorectes ferrugineus
ATCAGGTCACAATAAAGCAGGGCTCTTACTTCAGCCTATTATCCAAAACCAATACACCAGGGAGCTTATTTTCCTTACTGTGCAGGATGCACAACTTTAAGGTACTCAGCTGAGTTGGAGTCCCTTGCAAACTGCAATGGCCCTTATGGTGGATTAGTGGAGGATGCTGAAGGTGCAGTATAGGAAAACAGGAATTACGGAATCTGAAACCAGAACTCCTCTACGTGGAAGAAGTTTCACTGTAACAGCACGGCTCTGTGGACCAGTTGCAACCTGTTCATGATGCTCTCCAGCCAGCCAGCCAGCCTTCCCTTCCTCCCTTCCCTGATGTCCCCTCCTCTGCCACCTCATCCCTTCTTTCTCAAAGAGCAGAGAACAGTCGGGGTCACTTGGAAAATGGGATTCAAATACAAATTCCTACAAAAACCATGAAGAGCTGAACATGTGCAGAGGCACCCGCCGGCGCTTACGCCGCTCACCGCTCTGGCATCACCAGCTACTCGAACACAAAGCTTGCAGAACAGAGCTGATTAAAATGGCAACTGGCACACACAACACAGAAGCTGCCACCCAACAGTCTGTCTGTTAATGAGAAAGTAACATTTGTTAGAAGTTTCTAAACTTGACCTTGTCGGCATCAGTCTGAAGGAAGAGGATACAAAACAGGAATAGCTGCTGGCATTAGGAGCTGATTGTCAGCTGAATTCAGCGTCAGAAGGGCTTGCAGTCAATCTGCTCCGTGCTCACTGAGTGCTCTTGGTAGGACGTGTTTAGATGTCTAGGGACTGGTGTTTTGAGGGAGGGAAAAAAGCAGGGAGAGATATTGCACAAATGCCAAATAGAACACAACATCACCGTGAACAGTTGGGGCCAGATTCTGCCTTTCTAGGTATGGCTGTGGAGTAGGAAAGGGGGAGAGGAGAAGCTCAGTGGCAGCAGACCTTAGTCAGGGACACTCATCAAGTCTGGGGCTCCAAGAAATTTTCTCAGAAAGTCAGAGCTCTCCCAGGCATTGAAAACCACATTGTGAATGCTCTGTAAGCCTGAGCTGGCTGTCGTCAGCCTCTCAGATGCAGCCTGGTTGTGCTTCAGGATCTCTTCTAGGTAGGTGTATAGCTCGTGCAACACAGCACAATGACCTCACTCACATCTTGGGAGCTACCAGATGTCCTCTGTCACATGAAAAATCATGATGCCCTCTCAAATCCCAGAGAATTTCTTCAAGAAAGATACTTCTGGGGAGACTGGTGCAGGAAATTTTGATTGTGGTGTTCAATGCGACCATGCTCAGCCACAAGAGCACCCTTTAGGGTGCATGGCTGGGTGCAGTATGGGGGAAGCGAGGTTGTCTCTGTGTAGATTGGTTTGACTTGAAGAACCTTCCCAATCAGTCTTGGAGTCCAGGATCACTCACCAGACCTCTGTGCAAGGCCTGACATCTGTTGTGTAAGAAAAAAGTTTCCATCAATTGAGTGTCAGTGATTCAGCTATGACAAGGCAAGGTGACTCAGCCAGGCCCTGCTCAGGAATGCAAACTCCAGCTGCCATGTTCTGGCAAAACAGTGAGTGCCTAGCTTTACAGCTTGCTGCAGAGCTCACTGGACAGCCGTGCAATAAGAACAAGATCATTCTGGCACCTTGGGCTGACAGATATTACCCAAAATGACTGCCACAACAGGAGCAAATTATTTCATAGCAGTTGGGGCAGCAGTGGCTTTGGATGCAGGTCTTTGAACAAATGTTGGTTTTATGCCAACCCTCAGCATCTCACAGTAACAGGTCTCATAACTCAGCCCCTCAAACAAGAGGTTTTATCCCTGGGATAGTCTCTTCCACTTATAAAATTACCATTGCAGAAGTATATTCCTACTGTCAGGAAACCTTGTTCAGTGCAGTCTGCTAAAAAGGATTATAACCAAATCCTATTTTCCAACAGCGTAGCTGTAGGAAAGTAAGGATGCAAGCAAGGTTTGTACAGGGAGGAATATCTTTTGTTATTCCATTCTATATATGTAGAAAAAACCCACAGTTATGGCCTGAAGAACCTGAGTGGGTGCTCCTTCAGGGCTGAAATCAACAAACTGGCAACAAAATTCCTTGGAGTCCAACTTCACTGCACTAAGAAAAGGATAGAATAGAAAACAGTCCAAAGATTCTGGACCACAAAAACATAGGACATGATTTTCCATTGCTATTCAAACGTGTTGCTGATCTGGATATTGCAGTTTAATATCATACTATGCAAAAAGTGACAAAAAAAAAAAAAAGATATTAAAAAATGAGGACAAAAGAGAAAGGAGAAGAGTAAATGTGACAGTTTTACAGCTGAGGCCTCAAAAGAACCATTGCCCAAAAACTAAAGAACATAAAATGCCCAAAAACTAAAGAACATAAAATGCCCAAAAACTGACTGAAAAAGTAGACAGGATGAGACTGGGGAGTTCTTGGGGAAAAATCATGAAATGGACAAGAGACACAATACCACAATTAAAAAAAACCCCAAGTTTGGCTAAAAGCAAATTCTCATTTGATGAAAAGTAAAGGAGGCAATTAGGAACAAAAAGCCAATATAAAATAACTGAGAAGGAGAAGATCAATAGGAATTGCTGTAAACAATATTAGAAAAGATGAAATATTTATTAGGAAAACTAAAAATGACAGAGGAAAAAGTTATCTTGGGCCTGGCCAAGGACAGAATTTACACAGAGCAAAGGAACTTCAGCAGCACAGCAGCTACAGAGCCAGCAAAGTTTTCAATAAAAGGCAGAAGAGGCAAAATGTTCAATACATAGTTCTGTTCCATATATGAAAAGGGCAGTAGGAAAATTAATTGTTTTCCAATCCTTGTGTAACTAAAGAGGATAATAAAGGTTTAGGAATAAACATTTTAAGCCAGTTAAGGAGAGTCTGCACAGAGGAGCTGGAGCAGAGTTAGACGAGATCTTTTTAATTTTTAATAAACCTTGATATCTCAGTGAAATCCATTCATATTCACCAGGTTCATTTAAAGCCAGATTTGTGGTTGTGTGTCTAGGAATAAGAAGTGTACTTAGGCACAGCGACAGAATAAGGGACTGCAACCTAGAAAATGATCCTTAGATGTATGAACAAGTAAGTGACTAATAGGGACGTAAAGATACTTCCATTTGCAGCGCTTGTGGGACTGATGATGAATATTTTATAATCCCTCAGTACCTCAATTTTAAAAGATAACTCTGAAAACCAGCAAAGGTGCAAACCAGAGGATAAGAGAACACACCTGGTTTTGTAAGACTTAGAGCCCAAAACAGAAACCAAGAGCTGCCTGGTTTAGAATGTATGGAGACCTTGGAGAAGAAGAGGCAGAAAGGGAATAGTTGTTAATAAAATGTTCCTTGATCTGATGAGACAAATTCAAAACGGTACCACTGTTATAAAGAATAATTAAATGTTTGAGCAAATACCAGGGAAACAGTAGATTACTTCAGGGTGATAGAATCTCCTTCCTTCCCTTCCACCTTCCCTCCTGTGATGGAGACATGCTGAAGACACCAAGTGTCAGTCAAAGAGCAGCACAAATCCTGCAGCTCGGCACAGCTGCTCCCTGCCCCACGGGTGGGTGAGGAGGAGACAAGACCTGCATGGCTGAAATGAAATGGGCTGCTGGCTGACTGATATAAACATTGCCTGAGTATGGCACAGCCTTTGGGCAGCCCTTTACTCATTCAACAGGGCCTCATTTTAACTGGAAAGAAAATTTTGTCAAGGGCAGCACCGAGGTACAACGAAGCCCACCAACACCTGTGTATTTGCAATCAACAACGTGTGTCTAAACAAAGTACACCCTGGACACTCCCTGAGCCCTTTGCCTTTTGGTTTTGTGTTTGCAGAACAGGGAATCCTGGCCCCTTACAGTGCCATTGCTACCACAAATGCCCCAAACAAATACTAAAGGCAGGAGAATTACAGATCTTCTTTAGAAAATGATGAGCCATGAGACAATTTGTGCATCTCTGTCAAACTCAGCCCAAGAAAGCAGCTGGAGGCAGATGATTTGAATACAGGAAAACAAATCAAAATGGATCCAAGCCACAGAAATACCAGTCTTATATCTTCTGAACAATAACTTAGCAGAGCAGGACACAAACAACCCTTCCCCGAGTACTGGCACAGCAGTGTGCTGCTCATTTTTTTCATTTCCTGGCTCCAGGGCCTCAGCCCTTGTGTAGGACTCTGCCTCCAGAGGCACCTCTCTGCTTCTCACCGTCACTGGGCCAGAGCATTGCTCTTTCTTACAGCTGTGTCATGTGGAAACAACTGCATTAAGTCTAGTGCTGTTTTCTGCAAGGCACAGGCAATAAAAAGCCACCCGATTTACACAAGCTTAACAACGTGTGGAATTGGTTACAGGAAGGCAGAGGACCCAAATCATTTGCCCTCATAAATGGGAATACACGTAGGCTTCGCTGGCTTTCCTGAGTTAGTACGCAAGCACTCGATTCAGCGAGGCGGACGCGCAGCCCAAAGACGTAATGCTCGAGCCCAGGTAGCACCACTGAGCTTTGGGCTGCCTGTGAGGAAGCAATAAAAAGCAAGGAGAAAGCATGTCCTTTGTGCATCGAAAATGATATTTCACATTTCATTATGTGCAGCAAAACTTCCTCACGTCCTGACAAATCTGCAGGGCATTTCTTTGTGCGGTTGGCAGGGTTGTGCTGTATTAACACTGATGCAATTACCCTTACACGGGCATCTCCCCAACACACTCGGTCCAAGGATGAAAGACATGTCAGCTTTCAAACATTCTACCTTGTAAAATTAAAGTTATTAGAAAATGTAATCACCCTCCATCTAGTCTGTGTCTAGTGGATATATTTACGCTCCCGAGAGGGGTTAAAACAACATTTTTAGCAGCTGCCTCGAAACGCAAATCAAATCTTTGTGAGATGCTACATTGATTTGCATATTATTAAACATGATCCTTCCCCTCCACCACAGTTTTGCTTCACTGTTTTGCTCCTGTGTGAAGGTTGCCACTCTCTGCACGTGTGACACTGTCCCCCGTGGCTGCCTTTGCCAGCAGCGACGGCGGTGCCATGCTAATGAGTCCCAGGGAGACCCAGGGAGCTGGAGCTGCAGGCTTAGCTTCAGCAGAGAGGGAAAGCATGAAAATGCTCCTGGCAACTTTTGGATCTGCTAGAATTTAGTCAGTTGGAGAGTGTTTACACAATGCTAACATTGAACCGGGCAATTTCTGGCCCCAACACGGTGGGTTTTTGTTTAATCAGTTCTGCAGCATGCGGAGTCTGACAAGGCAACGCAGCAGGCCAGGCTTTAGGCGTTTGCTAAGTAGGGCACTGGGCACTTTGTCTGCCTCCTCCTCCTCCTCCCTCCCACCCTTTTGCCATGAAATTCTGCAGTGTTTACACGTAAGACTCAGATGGGTCTGAATAACACTCAGCACAAGCCTTGGATGTCAGACTACAGCTCAGGGGTGGGCTGTCGGGCACAGCACTCGCCCTTCGGATGAGAGGTTCTGGCAAGGACATGTGACAGCAAAGGGTTCCAGCTACAAGCCAGGGGCATTTTCTCCTCCTGCCAGGAAACTGAGAGCACTGAAGGGAGAACATGAAGGGCTGACAGGCTGCACACAGGCTGCTAACGATTCAGCAGTGTGTGGATGAAATGAAGGCTCACACCTGAGCAGAGGGCACGTGGCCGCTCTTGGAGAGCTGTGCAGAGCCAGCCCACACAACAGTGTCACAGCCCAGGTACAGGGTCACACTTCTGGGACAAGGAAGGGCTTCATGGGAACAAGAGGAGCTGTGATGCATATCAAAAGCTGAATTATGGTCTCATCTGGGGTGAAATCCAAAATAATTCCCTGGCAGACAGACCACTGTGCTACTCCACTCTATGGAACATTTCTATTACCGTATTGAGTTTTCCTGCTGTAACCATAGCAGAGGTCCCAGCTGTGATGTAGGTCCCAATTTTCTAGCACAAAAGGTCATGCAGCATTTGAAGACTTATTCTCCTGAGCACAAATCTGGCCCCACACACTGGGCTACCCACCCAACCTGCCCCCTCTCACACTCTGATACTCTTCCACACGAGAGGGAGCCCCGTGCCTTAGCTGGAATGTCTGTTGATGGCATTTACCTACCTTACAAAGCTGCTGTAAAGCTTAATTAACATTTGTACTGCAAAATGCTTCAGGACTGTCAGATGCCAGGCACCACAGACGTGTTCCTGTCACAGACAGGATGGTTTTGCTTTGGCAAGTGGCGCTGCTGCAGCTGAATATTGACTGGTACAGTTTTGTTGCAAGTAGCAACAATGATAAACTCAGTTTATAGGCACATATGACAGGACTATAAACTCAATTTTTCTTTGCTGCTTGCAGGTTGGTGCCCCATCCTTTTTTACATCTACAAGTACTTTTATGATATGGGTTCCTAAATAATGGCTTTCAGCCCCTGCACTCCCTGGCATGAAGCCTCTTGCCTGGTGAATGGTGTATAGCTGAGCCTTCTGCTGCCTGTAACTCCCAAGACTGTAATGGGAACAAAAGTTAAAAGCTGCTTAACAGAGACTGGAAAGTCACAAAATTGATTCAGAGTTGGGAAATTGTCTAGTTCACCCCCTCCAATGCTGCAAAGGATGGTATCTGATATTGAAAAGCACCTCTAGATGCCATTTAAGTGCCCAGTATAAACCTCCATGGAAATAATCCTTCAGAGCACAGAAACGGAGACTCCACATAGATTTCTCTTTATTTTTCCATCAAACTAGCAAAGGGGAGCACTTTTCAGCAGGAGTCCCTTCTGTGCCACCACATAACATTTTACCTCACAAAAGCAGGTACTAGCAGAGGCTCAAACCTGGAATCTCTATAAAGTCTGACATACTAACACTTCAAACAAAAAAACAGCCTAAAAACACAGAGATGGATTCTGGTGAATCATCCATCTGTACACAGCACTGACGTGTAAAGTCGAACTTTTTTCATGTTGGAGGTTTTTAATCATCCTTTTTCCTATCAGTCTTTTGAGGGAAAAAGATGAGGAGCTGAGGGAGAGAAGTGTGATTCATTTTTACTAGAGTGAACCAATAAAGCTGTTGTAAAGTGTGGTCACCCTGGTGCTCCGTTCAATAACAGCAATAACATCTAACCTGCTGCTACTGCTGCCGTCCTCTTACCCTTCACATGCCAACCTTCTTATTTCTAATCACAGGCTCCTACTGCATTCATAAGGACATGGAAATTGTATTATTTCTTTTCTGTCTCTCTTTTTTTTTTTAATAATTTGCTATGATGAAGTGAAAAGCATCCAGTGAGTCACTGGTGGATCATCGTCTCTTCCATATGCACTGGGAAGCTGCCACTGGGAGATGTACCCCTGCAGGAACAGCAGGCTGTCAGTTCTGCTCTGGAAAGCCCATTGCACCATTCTCTTTTTCCTAGAAAAAGGAAACGTTCTAAGCACACAATCCCTAGGTAAGTCAGTAATAATGCTGCTTCAGTGCTGCAGGTTCTGAACAGGGGTGATAAATAACTGCAGTAGGGCTCCATCCTGCCTTCCCTGCACCCGAGCCCTCAACCTGACCCAGCTGCCAAACAAAAGTCAAATAAATCAAGGGATCTGACCGTGGGCTTGCTGCAGGGCAGCCCTCTCCAGCAGGGATCTCTGGGGGAATGGGAAGCCTCTCCCCACCACAGCCAGGCTCCTACAGACCACTTCCACCACGGGCTTTAGCCATGTCTCACCCCAAAAGAGCCAACAGGGACAAGATGTAGGCTCAGAGTCTTTTAAATGGCTGCATCTATTCCACCTACACACATCACAACTGGGAACTGGCCCTAGCAAACCCAAATCACTCCAGACCACCACAGCAAGTGGCTATTCAGCTTTGCTATTCTTGCTGGAAACCACAGACACACCAAGTCCAATCTCAGCAGCATCTCTGGAAGTGGGACAAGCTCAGAAAACTGAGAACCCACTGCTGGAAACTGGTTTTACCCTTTCTCTTTGCCCTCCTCTCCAGTATTTCAGGCAGAGACATCACTTCTGTTTCCAGAGCTGTTTGTCAAAGGGTCTGAAGTATTTCTGTGCCTCACACAGGTGCTCCAAGGTACAATATTGCTCCTCTGCAAAATCCCTTCCTCAGCAGTGCTCAAACTCATACAGGCTGATATCACACACTTTGTCAAAAACCTTGTGCAGGAGTATTAATCCTCGAGCTGATTCACTTTGAGCAAGTGCCTGGAGGAAAGGCAGTGATTATGGGAGGGAAAGCAGAGTCTCATGTTTAGAAAGCAGTTGTTTTCCAAGCCATGTGGCATCAAACAACCATTCTCCACTTCTAGGCCACTGCAATTTTGTTTGGGTTCCTCATATAACTTTACATAGTTCTCTTCTCTATTTCTTTTTCAAGTTCTCTAGAAACAAATATTTATAGCATGGAAAAAATCTCAGTATTTTGAAAATTTTCAATTGTGTCTTGTTTTATGAGAGTTAAACACCAACAATAACATAATCTGATTTCTGGTAATAAACATTAACTTCTGAAAGTTAATTACCATGGCTTTTTATCAGTATCTACTTGGTTTCTGTTGCATCAACCCCATTGGTTTACAATCCTGAGAACTCAGTAGTTCACATTCTCCTTCAGCAAAACCAGTGGATCCTCAAAGTAAAAACACCCCCAGCTCCCTCAGCTGTTCCTCCCAGGATTTACCCTCCAGACCCTTCACCAGCTTCATTGCCCTTCTCTGGACTTGCTCCAACACCTCTGTGAAGGTGAGGTTCACATAAAGTGAGGGAGCCAGAACTGGACACAGCACTCGAGGAGTGACCTCAGAGTACAGGGGGACAAGAGTTAACTTCGAGGGGTTCTTCATGAAGAAAACAGGAAAGTATCTTTCTTATTGCTGTTAGTTTACATTTATACTGCATTCTTTCTTCTTTTTTTTTAAATCTCAGCTAATCAATTTCTTGCATAAGTGATATTTATGCATTTTTCACCAGCTCTAGTCCTGCGTATCCTGTTATCAATTCTACACAATGCTGCAGAGATTTCCTCCCCACTGCCACCACCACCTGTCCCCTCCAATTAATGTCAGTCAAATGCAGTGAAAATCTTTGTGATACTGAAACTATATTAAGACAAATGTACATCTGTTTAGAAAGACAGATTTTCTTTCTGCAGGAAAAGCTGCCATTTCAAAATCTGGTTTTGTTTTGAATTGGAATATAAAATCAAAATTTTCATTTACCTGCAGAATGAGAATTCTGATAAAATAATTTGTTACCAACTATAAATCTTTCAAAAGTGACAAAACTTTATAAGATAACGATGCTGTTCAAATTATATATTATATTATTGAAAATATAAATTGGGATAGAAATGCATGAAAACAAGAAAATAAAAAATTGATTTATATTTATTCTGGTTTTTTCTTATCAGACTTCTTGGTCAAATATCAACATGTTCCAATTAATATTTAATCCTGATCCCCACCCTTCAAGCTTTATTTTGTAGTGGAAAAACTGTTCCATTAAACATTTCCAGCTACCTTTAATTTGGGTACCCTGTTACCAGGTCCGCACTCTCCCTATTACAACTTCTAAAAAAGACAAACTATATTTCATATCTTTCAGAAAGAATTATGACAACTAAAGGTTTAAATTTAAAAAGTGAAGAAAATAATTAGATTCTAGTTATGGCCAGTGTGGGTTAGATCCTGGCTCTTTGGAAAACCATGAACTAATAATCATCTGAATATCTCCAGGGTTTTTGCCTTATGTGAAGAATAGCTGAGCCTTACTCAATTGTTTCTGAATCTGCTTGATGAGATTTTTCTCATCAGTGGGCAGTTTCTTCACTACTAAAAGGCCCACTAACCACTGGGATAAGAATTCCTGCTTTTAATTTCATCTCCTCTGAAATGCTCATGGGTTTCAAAAGAGTAATTAAGCTGCTACGTGTATCAGAAAGCAGAAACAACTGAAATACTTCATTTGGCAGAACTAGAGAGGAGCAGTTAAAATTCTACTTAAACAGCGTATAAAACATGTAAGTGTTTCATAGATTTGTGAGAAAGTAGTCACTACAGAGTCTAAGCACTTTCATTTGTCTATAATTTACAAAGAAACTGTAACAAAAGCAGTTTAGACATAAAATAAGCATTTTCATTCACTTATAGTCCTCTACAACATCTGTGATGGTCCAAGCACTTGAATGCATGTGTGACACGTCATGGCACCTGTAGCATCTTTTACTGACTTATTAACCCCCATATAACTCCTCTGAAAAATGTTAATAAAAAAACTGATGAAACTTCAGGCAAACTTTTTGACTTCTTCCATATTAGGTTTGATTCCACTGATCAGGAAATAATTTGGTTCTTCAAGGTTTGAACAGACAACTGATGGTGGTCTAAAGAATAGGCATTTTCTCAATTATAAGAAATGTCTCGTGTTTTAATCTTCTAAAGAGCAAGAAATTCCACACATCACACTCTGCATCACCCATTTTCCTAATCACAAATAACTTGCATAAGAAACAGAGTAGTCATTAATATTTCATCCCCTGCATATTGCTTTCTGGATTTTCTACCAACTTTCTAGCACACAAAAATCCCGGTGAATGAATTCCTGTCTGTTGAGATTTATTCCTTCACTAAGAAATTAAAGTACTGTAATTAGAGAAAGTGAGAACGCTTTTAAAAAATGGCTAATTGAAAAGCTCCTCACTGCCACAAGGAAGTGCCTAATTAAAATATTATCATGCACAGGACTGAGGAAATCAGTTCATGCTGGCCTACCAAGATCCTTTCATCTTGGATAGCTGTTCCTGCTGAGAGGAAGGAAGAGGCTGCCACTATTATCAATGTGACATGAGACACATAAATCTCTTTTTGAGAGCAGTAAGCATGGAGAAGTCCTGTCCTCACACACAAATTCCTACCCATATATGCCCAGCTGATATTTACATTGCGTCCATATTCTCTCAATAGTTCCCTTCATCTGCTAAGCAAATAATTTAAGGTATTATTCTCAATAATACATTTCTTAAGGGCCTTGCAAAGATCCCGTTACTCAGTGATGGGAAATCTAATCAAGAGGCTACTTCAGAAATATTTGCAAATCGTGCAAATTAATGTAATGTGAAATCTCTTGGTTTGCTTAGAGGTACCGGGGGACACACATCCTACTGATGTTATCAAGGGGTGGGTTGGTTTTTTTCCTTCTAAGAATCAGAACAAACACAGGAGTCATTTGGAGCTCAGGATCAGAACTGAAACTCTTTTCCTGTCTTTAAAATTTTAATGCTTTGCTTAGATTTTTAAAACTCATGTTTCAGAAAGAAACCTTTTAAGTACCTGCCATTCAATTTAAACTACCCACTGAAGCTTCTACTCTGGAAAATGGGAGGACATAAATATTACTTTATGGATAATTTGTTCCTTTTTTTCCCCTCCTCTTATTTAAGCCAGATGTTACCTCTATGCAGAGCAAGAAGTGGTCCACAGCTGGTTAACTAGAAGATATATTGATTCATAAGCGTATATCAGAGCAGAAAATGACTGGAATTTTCTTCCAGATACTGTATATGGCACATAATTATCTGTCTTCAAGCCCACCTGTTCTTCCCTCCCAAACCTGAGCAAGACTTTCAGGTATAACCATGGCTGATGTTCTCTTCCACCACCAAAACCACCTAGAATTCTTGATGAGCATTTCAAAGTATAGCAGAAAAAGAAAAGCAGTATCTGTATAACCCACAAGGAAAGTTCAGTTGTTAAAAAAACAACTAGCAAACAAACTATTAAAACTATTAAAAATGTGTGAGGTGTTCAGAGGCAGCCAGCTAAGTGTCACCATCAGAGGAATCTCAAGCAAAGAAGCTGTCAGTAGGTCAGCTTGTAATGAAACATGATAAATGCTACAGCAGTCATGCTTCGATTTGTTCTAGCATAGGTTAATTTTTTTATATGCATCTGCCCTATTCCACAAGTCTGTGCAGCCTCCTGTAATTTTCTCTATTGTCAATAATGCCTATTCTTACAAACACTGACTGGGGAAGAAAAGCTTTAGCACAGCTTTCTGTGTTTGGTTTCTAGATTTTTATAGCCAGAATTAGCAGGTTAGTTCCACTGCCTGAATCACACCACCGAAATCACTGCTTTCAGCAGTTGTGCTTCACGGCCACACAGCTCTGGGCAGGGGCTGAACCTGGTCCAGGGGAGCCCTGAGTGCTTCCAGGAAGAGCCAGGCTCTCTGCGCTCCTGCTGACGTCTGCTCAAGGAACACTTACTTTGCTTTGGTTATTAATTGAGCTTTTCTACGCTTGGTCCCATCAATAAACTAAACTGCTTGTAAATTACTGAGCATCTCAGTTCTGAACTCTTCCACTGATTTGTTGAAGATGGTAAAAAACCAAGAGGAGAAGGACCAGGCAAAAAGCAGCGCAGAAGAGGACACACATAGACCACACGACTACACTTACACTACAAAACATTTCTTTTGCACGGGATAAATAGAAGAAGAAACAAAATACCTTGCTTAAAGGAGAAAAGGAGACTACTTCTGCAGCTGAATAATGCACAAAAAATCCCTAGGACTTCATCTCATCATGGATCTTGGGAAATTAGATCAGACTGGAAAGAAAAACAAGAAGTTTTTGTGCTGCAATGCAGCCGAGACTTTCATCCACGGAGGGGCTCGTAAAGGAATAACTGGATCCCTCAGCTGGCCTTGGCCTTCCAGTGCAAACAGAGGCACCACATGAAAGGTTTCACTACTCTGAACCTCAAACACAGGTCACATCTTTCACACCAAGGATCACCAGTCCTTCATCACCCGGAGATTCCAATTATCACCCGGCGTGCTGGTGCACAGCGATGTGACAGAGGGAAAGGACTGACCCCCCTGCTCTGAACTGAGAGAAAATACTTTTTCTTGGTGCTGATGAGTGCAGCCCTGCTGTGCAAACTGCTGTAGTGTCCATATTATTCCTGCAGTAGCCAAGAAGTCAACATCTCAGCTGTTCCATGAATCTCTGCCAAGTGCCTCATCCAGCCTCCCATAGCAATTCATGAATATACAGCAGCCAAATCCTTTCCACTTTGACATCATGAGGCAACAGCAAAGGAAAACAAGACTCTTATCATAAGACTCTTCATAGAAAAATAGAACAAAACTAGAGATTTCTATGGACAGGGTTGAAAACTCATGAAATTCTGTTTCTGTTGCAATTCGTTTACTACTAAATGGAAAAGAAGTGAAAAAGAAGTTCCACTTCTGTTAAACTGGAAATTAAAAATATTCTAGCATGATATGTGCAAAGACATGTAGAAAAAGAATGATCTCAAAGTGAAGGCATTAGACTGCATCTGCAGAAAATAGAATTAATTCCCTGCCCTGTAGAATACTGCGTTTATCACATTGGGTCTGATTCAGAAACCTTTGAAAATAGAAGGAGCCTACATATCTAGCAGGAAAGGAGGGAACTTTGGATTTTATCATCCCTCTTCTCTGTACCCTCATGATACTTCTTTTATTAGGAGGAAATGAAAGCATTAAAATCTTGAAAAAATACAGTACAAATAAAATTACTCTCCTTTTTTTTCTGAGTAATTCTAAATAAACGATGAGACCATTCTCACTTGCTAATTGGTTTTTAAAAAAATCTAATTACAATGGACTCTCACTAATTCACATAATGTTCAGGATAAGCATTACAAATTACTTGCTAATTTGCAGCATTCAGCAAGGAAACTCATAGAAAAAAAATCATCAGAAAATGTGCTTCCTTCATTCAGATCATCAACTCTAATTTATGGTTTCTTCAATTATTTACAATGTGATAATACCTCCTATGATAAAAACTAATATATTACATTGCATTTTGCAAGAATAATTAAATCTTAATTTAGAAGAAATTTCTGCTAGAAAGGCACTGCTAATAGGTAGAAGAGAAGGAATTTTGTGTCCGTCACAGTTTTTGAGTGAGTGTCGTGTAGTCCATCTTCAAATGGTAACTGGAAGAGCAAATTCAGACCCCAGCACAGCAGCCAAGTGCTCAGGTGTCCTTATGCTGGAGAGAGGTCATCGGCCTCCTTGTTCAGGCTTGTCTCCCCCACTTGAACAAAGTAACACAATGCCAGCAAAAATTATGAGAGTCAACAAAGAGGAATTTTTGGTCATAATATGAATTTCAAATACATCTGTTATTTGCATTAAGGATTTTTAGGAAGTTTTTGTAAGTGGAATGTATTTGTAGATTCTCATCACCCAAGACACAGCCTGAAATCTGACTTGAACCTGGAAAATTTAATTATTGAGAAGTAAGAAAAGCCCAAGACTCCAGAGAGAGCTGTTAACTTATGAATCTACTCTGGCTGAGAGGCTGATGGGAATCTTTTTCTCTTTTCTTACACTGTACTGTTTTTACACACAAAAAAATCCCCAAACACTTCTTGGCAAGACCCAGTAGAGGCCGAAGTTGTTCATACTCAAGTTGCTTAGAAGCTTCATTCATTCTAAGAACTAATTATAAATGTATGGTTGAGACCATCAAGACAAATTAAATCTCTGAAGGGTCATGGACAAATTCCCTTTATAATACCCCCATAAAAACCTGCCAGAGCAAACCCAAGATAAAGAAACAGTTGTTTCTTTATCTTCAGTTACAGAAATTTATAATTATGTCAGCTCTTCCACCATTCTCACACTAATTTCGTTGGAGACACTGCTTTTACAGCTAAATCCTTGCAACTCTAATCACTTGTTTACCTAGACAGAAATAAAAGCAGCATTTTGTAATACCAAAAGAAAACATTTAGACTTTTCCCCTCTTTTTGTCTGGCAAAATCTATTTCCAAATAACCCAGATCCTGGATTTTGCAAGGAAACCAATATTGGTAGATGAAATTTTACCCAAAATGCTTCTCAAGTTATTTTTTATTCACCCCCTGTACTACCACTGTGAGGCTGATGAAGATGGGAATTCCAGGCTCTTCTTGGCCACCACAGCAGCACAGTGATGGTACAACAACACAGACAGAAAATGTGACCCAAGCCTGCTCTTTTACAAGGGTCAGGACATAAAAATGAAAATTGTGCAAAAGAGCAGAACTATATTGCCTTGTTTTTTCAAGCCTTGTTTTGCATTAAGTGATGACAACTTGAAAAATGCCCACAGCAAATGTCTCACTAAGCACATTTAACCAGTGAGCAACAGTGTGATGGCTCAGTAGGAAAAGACTTAACTAAAAGTTATGGCATAGCAGAATTATTATTTCTTTCCCTGGAGTAAGAACAGAGAACTTCAGATCTATAACACTGGAATAAAAATAATAGACCAGACAGAAACACAGTTACTGCTGATTTACTGACAAAAATGGTGCTATAACAACAGGACTAGTTTTATATTCCTGCTACTCTGATGCTGTCCAAGATATAGACAGGTATTTTGGAAGATGAGTGATTAGCCTTTAATTTCTATCAGTAAAAAAATTGCATTAGTTCAATCTGAATATCAAAGATTTCCTCTGAAATGAAGACAACTTGCACCAAAACAACAACAGAAAACCCTCTGCGACTGCTTTGGTGCAAATGTGTCTGGGCACAAAGTGCTGGAGGACTGTGCTGAACCAGAAAGACTCAGCAGCCCCCAGGGAAAAATGGAAATACAGAAGTAGGGGAGCATCAAGACAAATGAATGAGTCTCCTCTCCGTCAAGAGCAGATCTGTCAAGGTAATGCAGTTTCTGCACAGTCCAGAGCAATTCCTAAAGGTTATCACTGCCACCTCCTCTACGAGCTTCCTCCCTCATCAACAACCCTCCCCAGGACATGGTGTTTACAGAGCCGAGGGACAAGGAATAAACCCACCCCTGATGGCCACAAACGCTGGTGGGGGATTCTGGAGAGGGGAGATAAATCAGAATCGACAGAGTCAGAAAGAACTGATCCAATCAGGATTCAGCCGTGGTGCCTTGACCGTGGAACCAAACCCATTGTAAATTATGAGGAAAGTAGAGAGTGTTCTCTTCCATTCACAGCCAGAGCATCTGATTCCGTAGCTCTGGCAACGGCGCCGGGGAGCAGCGCGGCGCTGGGGCAGCCTGCACGCTAATGAGGGATGGCAGCACTGCACGTGGGACAGGAGAGACACGGGGAGCAAAAAGTTCTTCTCCCTGCAGCTGGATTTTCCTTCTCCTGCTCCCTCCTGATTGGGTTTATTCATTTCCACCAACCCCAGACAGCAGCCGAGACAAAAGCTGGTATTGCAGAATTGCGGCACCGGCACACAGGGATGACAGCAGCCTGATGGGTCACTCTAGAGATGCCACACTCACACAAAGCAAAGGCATACATCTGCCCAAGAGTCTTCTACCTATGGCTGCTTTCTTCTGGAAAAGAAGCCACAGCTGGGAAATTGAGTGGTAAAGGTCAGCAGAGGTTGATTACATACCCATTTAAAGAAGAGAGGGCAAAGGGTTCCTCTGCAAGTACCTCTCATTTGATTTCCATCCCAATTTGCTTCAATATTGTCATTTTCTACTGACGTAAATGCTTTATAAAAAATTAAATAACCTATATAAGAGCCAAATTAAGGGCAGCCTGTGCACGGAAACCTGGAGTACTCATATAAAGTAACTATACAGAATACTTCCTATGAGACATTTCTACCTACAAGCCCTGCTGCACTTATGTCCTCAACCCATCACAACAACCTTACCGTGGAAGCACCTACTTACCTTTCTCCCCTTACTGTAGCACCTATTTATCATCACAGGGGCCTGTGACAGATAAAGAAAACTATTCCTATCTTTAAGAGCCAAAAGAGACAGGCCAAACCTCAGATGCTTAAGTACTCACACAACCATGTTTCTTTGCAAATCAAAAAGTAGAAAAGGTTCAGAGGCGTACACAAGTAGGTGGGCAGGGGCCTCGTGTCTGGAAGTACAACTCCAAGCTCAACATTACCTGGGCACTCACAGAACAAGGACAGAGCCAGGCACTGCATCCAGGGAAACACAGCAAGAACATCTATAGGATTTCCACATGGGGACTTCTGAAGGCTCCACTATTGTCCCTCATTTTTCCTTTTTTGTTGCTTTGTTATTTGTGAGGTTTTTTCAGTTCCACCCCCACCCAAACTTTTGTAGTGTTGAGAAAATCTGTGCTCACTTTCATTAAACATTTTTCTTTTCAGGCACTTCACTGTTGCAAGTTTGCAGCATGTTCCTTACTCTTTTTTCCTCCCATATACCAAACAGAAGACTGTTGAGAGTGTGACAAATATTACTCTCCGGTCCCTTTGTCCTTCGTGGATTTTTTTTTATCACTTATTTCATTTTGCTGCAAACAGCACCTTTGTACCTTGGACAAATTCAATAACCATGACTCAATCTAAACCCATACCGAGCTGTCTTCTGTTTCATCTTGCCTATTAAAATCAGGACAGAGCATTTGATGAGTGGAGAGGGGCCTGATTCCAGCTACAGGAGCTCTGCCCGAGCGGAGGGATGCGTGAGAGCCATGAAA
This sequence comes from Pseudorectes ferrugineus, assembly GCA_008033365.1. Classification (NCBI taxonomy): domain Eukaryota; kingdom Metazoa; phylum Chordata; class Aves; order Passeriformes; genus Pseudorectes; species Pseudorectes ferrugineus. Next base: position 17,543 of record QWTY01031175.1, read on the forward strand.
GAGCCGCGCTGTCACGTCGGGCCGCGCGCGTCACTGCGCGCACCTTTCAACGCGAGCCCTTTCTTTGTCATTCTTTCCACCTCTGGTCGCTGAGAAGCCTCTTTCAGCAATTATGCATCCCCTTTTAAGTTATCTTTCATCAGCTGGGAAGGATGACTCCTCCTGCCCGGTGCTTTCACGGCCCGCCGTCCCCCCGCGCCGCTCGTGTCGCTTGCCGAAGTGACAGGGGTGATATTTCACCATGGAACACCTCTGCTCCCTGCATTAAATGTCAGCACTGGGGTGGCAACAGGAGGGGGGAAAGAGCACTACGGGTTTTATTACCCAAAGCCATCATCCTTTCAACAGCAGTCAAAAAAGTACCCGGGGGCTCTCATTTTCACGGAGGTGATTATTTCTGCCAGGATTCAGTCCTAGACTCTTTTTTCCTTTTTTTCCCCTTA
>QWTY01031176.1:0-20295 GCA_008033365.1 Pseudorectes ferrugineus
GCCCATCCAGTCCAAGCTGTGCCCGATGCCCACCTTGTCCCCAGCCCAGAGCCCTGACTGCCACCTCCAGCCCTTCCTGGGACACCTCCAGGGATGGGCACTCCAAACCTTCCTGAGCAGCCCCTGCCAAGGCCTGACCACCCTTTCCATGGAGGGTTTAAATTCATTTTTAAATTAAAATAACAAAGTAAAACTCCACTGAATATTTTTGAGATTTTCTCAGTAATACATGAAAAACTCCTGCCACTACCTCAGGACAGGGAGAAGCTGGTCCTGACGTAAAGCAGCCTGGAGTGCCACAACCCTGCAGCCAGGAGTGCTGGATGGACCCTCCCACAAGAACAAAACTTGCAGCATAAGCTTTGCCACTTGTTCCCAAGGTAAAAATCCCTTCCAGGTTTGAGGGCAGTATTTATTTGGGCTTCACCTTTAAATGAAAGAGGAGAGTCTGGGTGACACCTGCCTTTGCACAGAACATGACTGATTTCCCTGGGTGGCACCTGACGCTCAATGCTTGCATGGAGCTCTCCCAAACCAAGCTGAAAGTTCTTTTTTGTTTTGCTTATCATTCTGAAAAGATCTTCCACCATTATTTTTAATACAGCTTGTTAATAACAGCAACAGGGATGACACTTTTATATCACAATTTCAACCTTTTAAAGTATCTGACTTCACTGACAGACACCAGAAAGCCAGAAAAAGAATTTCTGTTCTTTTTGCACGGAACATTGATAATATTTATTGGTCAAAACATGAACTGGTTAAAAAGATACTGGCTTTTAACTGATATAAACCAGATTTAGACCTCCTTGGTTGTGTTTTGAGGACACAGAGGGGTGCAGAACCTGGGAAGCCAAACTGCTGCTTCCATTTGTAAGACAAAGAGGAGAAGCTGGAGGTTATCCACACCAGGGGCAGCCACGTGGCCACACATCCTGCTCACACACAACCTGTGCAAATATTTTTAAAATTCCAGAGCCCATAGTGTGTGTGGGAGGGATGAGGGGACCCTCATGAATCTTCCCAGTAAATCCTGGGGCTTATCGAATATTTATCAAAACTTAGCAGCTGTTTTGCCAAGGGTTTATGATAGATAGAATTTAGATAACTTCTGAAAATGAGGAGGGGCTAATGAAGTTCACGTGAGGAATTTGCTGGTGCTGTTCAGGAGCGTTGTCTGGCACGGAGTTCAAGGGTGCTGGCCTAGCGATATTTAAAGAAAGCAACATTTCACTGCAAATTTCAGCTGGGTATCTCTTACACCACAGCAAAGCAAGCTTGTGTCAGCTGAGGGTGATGGAACCCAGAGCCACAGATTCAACACCGGCATGGAAGGGACCTCTGGAGATGACCCAGGCCCAGGCAGGTGGCACAGGGACGTGCCAGGTGGGTTTGTTTCCAGAGATGGATGTGCCAACACCCACTAAAGCACTCATATCGTGGCCTCTTTCCCCAAGTAAGATGTTCCCAGCCAGCGGATTATAAATGCCATGCTTCATTACATTTTAAACAATAAAAATGAATGACCCATCTCAGCGAGTGTCATATTTCTGGAAGGGAGGATAACCTGTGTGGTTAGGAACATGTCCTAAATCTATCTGCTCCATTAACCTTTGGAAGTTGGAGCAGCTCTAAGGTTTGAGAAGCAATTAATATCTCACAGGCAACAACATTCTTGAATGGATGACCCAGGATTTCAGTTACACCTGAGCAGAAAGTAATACCTCAGCAAGCTCTCACAAAGAAAAAAACCTCATTAGAAAGTGCAGTGAGAGGTCATAAAAATCGTGGATTACTTTAGTTAGTCATTTGTAACAGGTAAATGCATGGGTATAACTTCCTGGAGTGGGGGGAAAGGTCTTTATGATTTTTCCAGGGTTATGAATACATAAATAACAATGGTCACTTAAGAAGGACAGAAGCTTTGGGATTAACCTTTCTACACATTTCTAAGTAACCTGTTGACCCAGCAAAGGATTTTTTTCTTGTTTGCTCTCCACATCAATCATATCTATAGGAGATGTAAACATTTCACCATCTAGCTCAAAATGAAAACTAGAAAATAATCGCTCGACCTTTACAATTAGTTGTTTACACTCGAGCTGCCTGTGGGTCAGCGCGTTACTACAAGAGCTCTTGTGTAAGAAATGAGCACGTTTAGCTCTGGCACGGATTTCTCCCAGCTCAGGCCCCAGTCCATTCCCCCCAGCACGTTTCCAGTGCTGTCCCCACTGCCCCAGGGACAGGAAATCCCCTCCCCACCTCAGCTTCTCCATCAGCACAGCTTTGGATGTGGGTCCCTCGAGGTGGGTGTGTTCCCCAAGAGGGGACCCACCCCTCCAAGGGCATCTCCAGCTCCCCAGCCTGGGGCTGGACACTGCCAGCCTGGGCCCTTGGGCCATCAATGACACCAGTGAAACCCCAGAAATGGAAGATTGGATGTGTTCTACTGGGCTTTGCCAGTGGATATTTTTCTTTAAACTCCCCAACACACGAGTTTGCCTGGGGAGAGGAGAGGCCCAGACTCAGGCTCTGCTCTTGCCTGCCAGTGTCCAGAGCTCACAGACAACTTACAGAGCTTTCCCATGCAAGCTTTCCAACATAAAAACACCGTGATGTGTCCAAAGTGGTCAAATCAGATCAGTAACCCAGCATGCCATGAAGACAGCACCAACTTGTGCTGGCACTGGGACGGGCCTTTGTTGAGTACCAGCTATTGAGTAAGAACTAATTAAACTGTCTCAGTTTAGACACTGCCTCACCCGGGAGAGTTTTGCTCAGGCTTCATTTGTAAACACAGCTATTATTTATAAATTGTGAGTCAGATAGAGGGACACAAAAAGCTCTGCACTGCTGCTTTGTAGGAGCCTTCCTCTAGTAAATAACCAGCGAACAAGGTTTGTTGATCTGAAAAGAAAATCGACTCCAGACCAACGGCTCCATCCTAATCACAAAGAGTACATTAATCTCTTAATAACATGTCAGGCTTCCTTTGGAGTAATTCTGCCTTTTTCCACAAGCTTTTTGCATGCAAGGGATTCCTTCTCAGTTCAGCGTGTTCTGGTTTTGTGCCTTTACAAGGTAGGCATCAAATCCAAGTGCTCAACCAGCTTCCCTCCTGCTAAACCACACACTGAACATCACCAGGACACTGGTCCAGGCTGGAAAGAAAAAGCTGCCCAACAACTGCACTGTAATGGCATCACAGAAACGCAGCTCCTGCCTTACACTCAGGCTTATCAGAGTGGGCACAGCATCTGGCATGGAAAACAGCACCAAACACCAAACTGTGCCTTTAATTTGTGCAGGCGCTGTCCATGAATACATAAAGACATAAGTTCATCAAAACCTAATTACCCAATCAGCAGCTGCCTGCAGTAAATGCACATTTATTAAATTAAATTAATCCGAATGGAGGCTCCAGAAATAAAAATTCACAGTTTGCAAGTGCATGATTTCACAGTGCAAAGGCATTTGCAGTGTTTAACTGATTCCTTTTTGATTAAAATACTCAAATATCACCTGCAAGTATCAGTTTGGCACCCATGGCATAGCACAGCTGAGCCTGAGTGCCACTCAAGAGTTCTGTTTCTATTTGGAGAAGAGAAACAAATAGACATAAACAGATATAAATAAGATTACTTGTTTTTCTGTGAAGGTTGGCTGAGCACTGGCATCAGAGATACTCTCAGATTTCTTCCTTTCAACCCCAAAAGCTTTATTTAAAGCAGCCTCTGAGCTCTTTGCAATCTTTAGTGGCTTTTAGCCACATTCTAGAAAAGCAAAAGGAGCCACAGGCTGTGCTTGGGGGAGGAGGCTGAGGCTCACATGGGCTGAACAAGGTGCCCAAGGTCAAACAAGAAGTCTGCATCCAAGATTTTTGCTTCAGGACTTACAAACATAAATAAAAATCAGCAAATCTTGAGACAACTTAATTTCTGCCATTCCCCAGCCCCACCAACCCCACTGAGCCGTGCTGAGGCAAACTACAGACCTCTCCCCACCCTCGTATCTGACAGTCTAGGAAATGGTGCAGAGAAACTTAAATTTTATCTTGAAGAGAGGTAAAATGTGGCAGGGAATGTCTTGCTGCTTCCTTTCCTGAAGGAACCCTTGTCCCTCCCACTCTTCATGAGGTGACATTATTTGTCTGTTCGGTGTAATAAAGAACTTCCAGGCCTCCCCCCACCACACACCTTCTTCACATCCCTCCAGCCAGAGGAAAAGTGCAAGAATTGGCAACACAGAAAATCAGCAGTGCCTTTAGGTTAAGGCAACACAGGAATTCCCAGGATTTTAGGATTTACATTCAACTCCAAGTGGAAAATTATTTCCACCTAGTCCGTCAAGTCCCAAACCAATCCTTTATCACGGACACATTTCAAGGAGAGCAGGGAGATGGAGCACACAGACTAATGAGTTAAACTCATCCCACAGGGGGAAACACCCCAACTCCTTGCTTTGAGAGCCCAAGACTGGATTCCTGATTAATACAGCAGATGCTTTTATTAATGTCCAGAGAGCAGCTGAAGTGGGGCAATAATTGGCAGGGACTGACCTTGGGCTAATTTGAACAAACCGTCTCCAAAGGAAACTTGTGCTTTCATGGAGCACCTCTCTCCATTCACATTCCTCTGTCCCAGGCACAGTTGTTGTTTTGTGGGGGAAAAACTATGTTAGGAAAGGATTTGAGGTTTTGATGTTACTGTTTATCTCCAAAAACAAACTTTTGGGTTTTGGGGTTTTATCCCCCCCCAGAATACACACATTGCCAAAGGTTCCCACAAGTTAAATGACAGAATTGTCTTCAAATGGCCACAGCACCAAAGCTCACTGCTAATGAGTTGCAGATCTGCATCATAATTGAACATCCAGATTTCCACTTACAAAAGAAGGATGTGGTCAACAAGGACAAATAACATTAGAGAGCCAAAAAAATAATAATTGAGAAGAAATGTGCCGAGCGGAGAGTACAGTAAGTGACATAAATATCGGCCTAATTGCTGAAGACACGACTCGTGAAAAGACCAATCAATATGGGCAACGCTTCATTCTTTGTCTGGCTGCAGCCACGATACGTGGCAATACCAGCTTTAATTGAAATATTTGTGCAGCTTTTCCACGCTCCTCTCCCCTTTTAAAAGGCAAAGGACTCGAGGAGGATTTTTTTCCCCCTCGCCAGCAATAACGCAGGGACACGCGAACAAAGGGACAAGGAGAGAAATGACAGGAATGGAAGAAGCGATGTCCGTGTTTCCAGGCTCTCTGTCCCGCTGCGGGCTCCATAATGCTCTATCACAAGCACTGTCAGGGGCCCATGCTGGGTGGCTAATTAAAACAATTACAAAGACAAAGAAGGTATCAATAGCATTCCAAGCAGCAAACAAAGAGATAAAGTAGTGAAGATTTAAATCATCAATGGTTGATCTCTCCGGGATGGTTTTGATGTGGGGACCAGGTCCCCAACTCTCTCTCTCCCCTCTCAAATCAGGGAGATGGTTCATTTTAGGTTATTTCATCACAAAAGGTGTGGGAATGGGCCTCTAAAATAGTTTCAAAAAACTGTGGTGAAGTAAGGGTTTGCCGTTTGGAAGTTTCTGTCTCATAAACTTGGGATAGTTTTGTGTTGGGATTTACAAGATGATTTGTTCAAAGTTCACTAGAGAGATTACAGCTTTTATCCATAACCCCCATCTCTTTTCCACCAGCAACTACAGGCATAAAATAGAAATGCTTCAGTTTTAATTCCACGTTTTCACAGGCAGGGAGGATAAACATATATCATGGAGGGGATCAATAGGAGGAGAATAGGCGGCCGCATAAATTAGGCAAGTCTCTCAGATTCTGTTAAAGATTTCCCCCAAAGTTTTGATAAAGACAGTTCCACAGAGCAGTCTATATATAGAAAAATGGTAAGCAAGCCTCAAGTGTTTGCAAGCCAGGCCGGGGTAATACTTTAGCCAAACACGCTTACCTTGAGTGAGGAGTGTAAACAGTGACAGTTGTTTTTCTCATACACCAAATTAAAGGCAGCTTCTCCAGAGGGGCTGCTCCATTTCATACCATCTATGTGCCCCGGCACAAAATGTTACTTTACAGAAACCCACTTTTCAACAAAAAGCTCTTTGGAAGCCTTTGTTACACTGATTTAGTTATCTCCAGGCCAGTTTACCCAAGGCTTACCTCAAACTATAGAGCAACTATGGGCAAAAAGTTATGGGACTTTACAGGGGTTTTTCATTTGCTAAATTAATCAGAGTAAAGCAAAGAGCAGGGCTGGGTGTGGCAGCTCTGTAAATGCATTCTGACTTCCACTCAGCTGTTCTTTTAATCAGCAGGATAAAGAGCCAAAAACTCCAATTAGCCAACGAGAGACCTGGAGGGGCAATGGCAGCTTTTTCTGATTGTTTCCTCTGATGGCAGAAAAATGATTGGGGATGCAATAGTTAGGGAGAGATCAGCAGCTGAAATAAATCAGTAAATAAACTGTTAACATGGAAAACTACAGACATGGATTCTTTTTTCAGAACTGTCCCTTCAAAAATGTCTTTAATAAACTTGGAATTAAAAGCTGCATTAAAGTGTCTACATAAATGTGCAGTTTCCCTCCAAACCATCCCTGCAACTGTTATTAGGAAAACAGAAATACTCTACCCATGGTTGAGAAATTAAGGACTAAGGATGATAAAAGAGGAGCTCTGTTTTTAATGGATTCTAACAACTCTGTAGACAGCCTGAGAAAAATGTGATTCTTTGTGAAAGAAGATGGTAAATCTGATTTTCCCTGCAGGTTCCATTTGAGTACATGTTTATATGTGCAATTCTTTACTGATGCTGATGGATCCCCATAACAGGGGGAACAGAGGGGAAGAATATAGGTTTATAGCTTATTAAACATATTTTTACATGGGGAGGATTATTGGGTTCATAGCCTCAGAATGACAAAATGTAATGGAAGCAAAACCCCTCTGAATTAGACTCTCACAATTTGTCTTGAGAGAATTGAATGACAGGAAAGATCTATTTGATTTTTTAACATATCCTAAACCTAGTATGACATTGTGAAGAGGTTTCAAGAAATGATTGTTGTTATTGTTCTTTCATAGTAAAGCTCCATGAAACCTCTGATTTCTGCTGGGAGATTTCATGCTAATTTTGTAGTAACTTCTACATGAGCAGGATGTGAATAACCCGAGGATTTCATAAATGAAAGCCTCCCGAACATCAGAAGGATTAGGCTGACACTGAACATCTAACTGCTCTGCCAAACAGAAAGAACACATTACTCCTAACAGAAACATAAGCAAACGATGAATTCATTTAAAACCTCAAAATCTTCTCCCTGAACTGAGCCCAATTTGTTATCTGGATCCAACCCCCAGCAAAACTGGCACGGGTTGGATTTTACAGCAGCCCCCTCGCACAGCTCCAAGCCAGCCTCCTTCCAGAGGTGCACCAGGATCATTGCCCAGGGCTGGTCCCCGGGTAGGGTCTGACAGCAGCAGATGATTTCAGTCCTTTCTGCCGGTTCTGTGCCCGGGGTACCCCAGGAGGGAGAGCTGACAGTGCCCATCCTCGGTTCTGCGGGTGTGAAGGTGCCTCCGAGTCTCAGAGTTCCCAGGTGGTTTAAAATTCTCCTGGGAGTTCTGGATCTGCCTCCATGAGCACCCACAACCCCCTTTCAGCGCTGCTCCCACACCACCTGCTGCCTCCTGACACGGATCTGTTCATTCCATAGCTGATATCAGGAAGAAGAGGCAGATCAGGTTTAGGAGGAAACATCAGGTCACTGAATCAAAATATTCCTTTATACATTCCCCTGTGTTTTCTCTCTCTTTGCAAGTTTTCCAAAGCCTCTGTTGGCCATTTCAGCTGTAACAAGGGAACTGTGAATTCCTTTTCTCAGCTATAAGTTGCAGTTTTTGCCAAAATTACATCCCACAGCTTCTGAAGAGGCCCCAGCCACTCCATTTTCTGAGAAAACCCAAAACTTGTCCCTGATTTTTATTAACCAGTGCAATTGCTTTTAACACAACAGGGAGAAAGACAAGGACTTTAAGCCCTGTTTGTATAATAATGGCAACACCGTGGTTACTACTGGGGCTAACTCTTAAAACATGCCATCCTTTGTCTCTGGCCACCAGCAGCAGCTTCATAATCCCTGCCCCACAGTGGTGCTCTGCAACACTCGCCGTGGTCACTGCCTAAACTCTTGCCAAGCTTTTCATCATATCCACAGAGGAGAGATTAAATTCGTAGAGCTGCTGCTGGCACTTGATGCTTGTGAAGCCTCCTTGGTGGAGCACGGAGGTTCATTTTGCAATAAAGATCCAGGGAGAGCTGTAAATGTGTGAGACTCCCAGCAATTATAAATAACCTGGCCCAGGAGGCACAGCCACAGCTTTGGGCAGCAATCCTTCCCAGAGAGTGGGAGCCTCTGTCCCACACCAAGACATTCGGGATGCTGCTGGGATTTCCAGCACAGGTGAGCACAGGTGGGTGCTGCTGCCTCCACAGGGCATTCAGGGTGTCCTAGAGCCGCCTTTGGTGCTTCCTCCTGGATGGATTTGGTGTTCCAAGCCCAGCACAGCCTTTTTCACCCATCCCATCATGGGCTGCTGAGTTTGCTCCTTGCGAACACCAAGTCTTGCACGTGCACTCTCAGAGCTTCAAACCTCCTGCCAGAGCATCACAGTAACAGCCTTAGGGAGGAGGGCTGGATCTGTCTGAACGCCCCAAATTCCTTTTTCCTACAGTTCCAGAACTCCGTGTGTAGTGCTGATATGGTGACACTTTTTCTCACTGTGTAACTGTTGCTCCTCAGAGCAAGAAGAGTTTAGCAGGGTCTGCCTTGGATCATTTCAAAACTCAGAGCATCCCCCAGCAGAACTTCTGGCAGAAACAAAACTAAAGTTGCTAAATAACAGGGGAACTAAAGCTGCCGTATTTTGACAATTCTAATAGACATAAGATTAAAAATTCCCTAAGAAATAATTCCTTCTGCTTTTAATAATAGCTTCAGTTAGAGACCTTTTCTATTTAATCAACCTGCTTAAAATTCTTGCCTCCAGCAGGAAAGAATCTCAATCACAGGGAGACAAACATTCATTAAGCCTTGTACAATAAACCTGCTCTGCAGCTGAAGTGCTATTAATATCATTTTACAGAAAGAGGAAATGGAAGAATAGTGAGATGGGAGTAACTTGCTTGGGGTCACAAAAAGGTTCATGAAACCATGGTCGAGTAGTAAACCTTGAATCAGAGACCTCTCCTCTACCCCAGAGCCAGCACACCCTCCCTCACTGTGCTCTTCCACCCTGCCTGCTGTTTACCATCCATTACTTTTTTTATTTTAAAGCCATAAATTTTATAAGATGTGCATACATTGTTTTCTTGAAGATCTAAACATTTAACACCACTGCTTTAAAGTTTCACTCCACAACACGAAAGCAATCCTTTTTATCCTCACTTACATTCCTAATTAATGAGCACTGTTAAAGGGGTGTCCAGCTCCCCCTCCCTGGTCAGAATCTCTCTCCCAGCACAGAGAGCTCTGAGGACTGTGACAGACAGCAGCTTTTCCTGCCGGGATCAGCGTGGTGTGAATCCTCAGCAGGTGCAAAGGGACACACCTGAGCTCTGCCCATGGCACTTGTGCCACCTCAGCTGCTGCCTGGTGACTCCGGGCTGTCCTGGTGGGAATGTGCAGTGCAGAAACAACAGATGGCTCTTGCAGGAGCACTGGTTAAATTATTTTACTGGTAAGGAAGTAAAGTCAGACCAGAGCCCAATTAAACAGTGGTAGAATTCTAAGGAAAAAAAGTTTCGTGAGAGAAGATGGAGGAGATGACAGAATAGCAAAAAAAATATCCCAGACCAACAGATGTGATGGATTTTGTCACAGATTTGTACTTCAGAAAAGGATGCTTTAATGTGAATTTACACATTGATTTTATTCCTATGAATAAGATATAGATATGGAGTTGTTCCTGCTATGTTATAGTGGGCAGGAAACAGGGCAAGGAGAGCTCAGACTGCAACCTCTGACAAAATATTTTAAAAATCATAATTTCATTCCTATAAATATTTTATATTTTTGTAGATTTTAAATATCCAAATATAGACTTGCATTTCTAGATCTAACAACTGTAAATATGAGCAAAGGGGATGAAAAGCAGAACATCTTCCCCAGTTTAACCTTTATTTGGTGCCAGATGCTCAGGGGACACGCAGCATCTCTGAATGCACTGGAGTAGAAATTCCATGTTCAGCTGGAGTGCCCAAGGACTTGCTCAAGCGAAGAGTTCTGGCACCAATCCCACGCCATGGGTGTCAGCATGATGGATGCTACAGATTTCATTTAAAGATCACTGGAGGTTGTCAGTGGTTGTTCTTATTTGGGCAAAGTTCAGGGTGGCACCAGCACGATCCGAAAGAGCTGAGAGTGAAGGAATTGGCAGCCCCAGGCCTGGCACAGGTTACCATCCATGCATCCATCCATGCCCTGGCTGTGCACAGTCCTGTCCCACTGCAAGTGGAAAATGACCCCTGAATTCACACTGCTTACACAGGTTCACACTCGTGGAGTTTACCATAGACGTGGCACTGCCCAGCCCTGCAGTCAGCTCCAGCAGCCTGGTGGATGAGAAATGAGCTTGTCCCAGACCTTTACTGACTCCTCAGGGTTTATTGAGGCCCCAGAAAGCTCCCTGCAGCATCCCAGGGCGCCAGGAGCTGCAAGGACCTGCCCTGGAGCAGGGATAACCCAACCCTCCCTCAAAACACTTCCCTGTGTCCAGCTGCATCCACCCCTGCATGTTCAGTGCTGACCTCTCAGTACAGACCTTAAAACCCATCACAGCCCCAAAGAAACCTGTTCCAGCAAGGATTCAGCTCTGGAAAAGCAGGAGAGAACAAGGAAACTCCGGGAAAGAGCCGAGCCCCCAGAGGGGTTCAGCAGCTCAGCACAAGGTGTCGGGAGAGCACGGAGCGGTGAAACCTGGCAAAACAACAGGGCTGGAAAAAAGAGGAGTGAAACCCGCTGAGACACTCGGGTAACCCTGCCGGGGAAGGATCCAGCCCTGCCAGGGGCAGCACAAGCAGCAGGAGCAGACACAGCCCCAGCACAGGCAGCTCTCCCTTCTCTCCGGGCGCTGCCCAGCGCTGCAGCTCAGCTGCGCCCGCACAAGGAAATGGAAACTAAAGGGACTTTTAGCTGAGTTAATTAATGCCTGTAAGAGCAGCCAATTGACATCAGCACCTTGTCTGTCACTCCCTGTAGGAGGGGGAGATGTGTTAAAAATAACAGGCTATTTCCGCCGCTCCAGCCCTGCTGCAGAGCGGGAGCAGCCGCGGCCAAGGCAGGCAGTGACATCTTAAGGCTGCGCACAGAACTGGCTGCGGAGCTTGCGGGATGGAGCTCGTGTGACACAGCGGAAGGAGCAGCAGGTTGCTGTTCCTCACCAGAGGGCTGTCAGAAACACCTGGGCACCGCTTGGGATCGTGCTGGTTGCCCAGCTTACAAAGGAAGTTCAAGTTATTTTAAAATAACAATAATAAAAATATAAAACCCTCTACTTGTTACCGTCTTCTCGCTTGAAAACTGAAAACCAGTGCCTCTAAACTAAGCAGTGAGTGAAAGAAGGGAGTGTCTGAGACACCTCTTGTCTTTACAGGGGGTGTTTGCAAAGCCCAGCTCCAGGCTGCTGGGTTTAACTCTGCCGTGTATCGATGCAGAGGGAGAAACTTCCAAAGGGTGACTCAAAGCTGACACTGCTCTGACTCAGCCCTGGAGAAAACTGCTTCCCTGTGCTGACAGAGGGCAGGCAGGATGTGAGCAGCCTCACTGGGGGATGGCCAGCCTTTGTGACTGTCCCCATCGCTCCGGACTGCAAGGTTATAGAAGGAGTTTTAAAACAAAAATGTTTTCAAAAGATTATTTCTTTTACCTTCTATTTGTACGTCACTGAAAGAGCAGTAGGTGCTTCATAAACAGAACAAGGCCACTTTTATCACCCTAAAGTGATAATCCTGCAAGTTTCCCGTGCACATGAGGACTCGTTGGTATCCAGGGCTAATACTTGGCAGGAGGTTCTATCCCAGGGCCTGGAGTTCACCCAGGTAGTTCCAAACCTCGCTGCTCCTGCTTGCCTCTTGCTCTTTCCCAGAGGCCCTGAAGGCTTGGCCCCATCAGCCTGGCTTGCAGCACAGCACAAGAGCTCTGACCACCCAAAATAACAGTATTTTCTCCAAGGACATGGATCAGAGCAGCAGCAGGGCAGCCAAGTGCTGCATAAACCAACTGCAGATACCACACGGTGCCCCTGCCCAGGAGGGGACCAAAGCAGGGAACACCAGCTTCTCACACAGGCACCTGCTCAGTGCCTGTCATGGTCAGGAAGAAGGACCTGGGACCAGAGGATGCACCTGAGGAGATGATTTTGGGGTGGTGGAGCTGGAGTATCTAGAGAGGAGGAGGAAGGGGAATGTTCTCCACCTGTGGCCTGTTGGCCAAAGCAGCTCACCCAGGCGAGGAGCAGCTCGGTGATCCCCTGGGCTTGGTCTTCAAGCACTTCAAGCACCAAAGCACTGAGTACTCAGCAATTATCAACAAAAACTCACTGATCTCACTCCTGTGAGAATCAGACTGCGAGGAACAGGGGGGTTCTTCAAAAGTCCCTGTTCATCCATAATGCATAACACAGCTACACCTCAGCAAAACAAGCGGTCAGAGCCTTTGGAGAATTCCAGCATTAAATTACTTCCTCCAGCCTCAGCACACCGTAATTTATGTAGGATACAGCTGAGAGGATTCAAAGGGGGAGCTGTCCTGGGGGATGTTTCATTTCCCAGCCTGTGAGTTCACACGCAGGCAGAACAAGCTGCAGAAAAGCAGAGGTTGCCCTCCCTGAACAACACAGGCTCCACACCTGCTGCCTGAGGACAGCTCTGCTCGTGTCCAGTGCAGGGAAGCTTTATTCCCTGTTTTATATCCACTCCTGGCTGGAAACCAGCCTTTGCAAAGCCAGACTGCTCTGTGGAAGCAATTTGGATACAGCTTGCTTTCTGTGCTGCTTATGTAGGGAGTTTAGGTGAGATGAGATGTCTGAGTGGCTCCATCCTGGCTGAGGTCTCACACACAAAAAATGTACGGTACTTTTGAGTAGCTCACAAATGGAAAACAGCAGGTTCAACACCTTTTAGTGAGATACACCTTCACCTCCCACGGCAGAGGGGTTTTGGGAGCAGGAGTTCATCGGCTCTACCAGCACTGACACGAGGGCACAGATTAAACCACTGAGCAGCCGTCCTGTGTAAATAGGAATTAACTTGTTCTTAATCTTTACTCGAGGTTTAATTCATTATTTGATTGATAAACTCCTGCAAGGACCTCCTGCACTGTGGCAGCCTCAGCTTCTCCACTGGCACCAGGAAAGGGCTCTGTGAGAGGAGTGCAAGTGCAGCCTGCTCTGGCATTTCGATGAAGTTTCTTATTTAAACCACTGAGATGGTTGCTCTTATCAATTTACCAGCCAAACACATTCCCCCTGTCTGATCCCTCTGAGCCACGGCCAGATTTTGTCAATCAAGCCCTGTTGGGACCTCTGGCACACAAATGACAAATGACAGTGCTACCAGAACTATTGACACACATTTTTAATACATAACTACTGTTGTTATATATAATCAGAGCTGATAGAGTTCGGCAGAAAAGGGTATTTTAAAGTGCCAATAAAACCACTTAGCTTTTACAACACACTGCGTTTACTCCGTGCCCCCCTTCCTCCAAAAAAGCTTTTCTTTTGAACTGAGCAATTTATATATTGGGTCAGTGTTATAAAGTAGGTATTTATAGCAGATTTCAATGGAGTGGGAGCTGGAATAAAGGCAGCTTGCTTTTAAATGCAGCACGGAGGCATCTCTGCATTGATAAGATTAGCAGCTGTTTGTACATCGGGGCTGAGGTGCTCACCCAGGGGCCTCACCTCCTCCTCCTGTAACTGTAACCAAATTTATCTGCTTTTCTAACAAATCACTTCTGCTTCCATTTTTCTTAGATTCATTCAGTGTAAACTGAGTAACTCGTTTAACGACCAGGAGCTGAACTGAAGAATCCGGCTGATAACACCACGATGCCTTTTTAATTTAATCCTTTTCTCTCCAAAGCCCACAATAAATGCATCACCAGGCCAGTGATAAAAGCAGCTCTGAGCTGTGTAACCACTGTAAGATGATCACATAAGCACAGTTGGCCATCACTTGGGCTTTGTTATGCCTCAGTTGGGTTTATCTGGGAAATCAGTTTGGTATTGATGGCATAACTCATCAGCAGGATGCTAAACAGCCCCATACCCCAAACTGCTTTGATTGCCACAGTGATACCGTCCTCCTGCAGAAAAACTGCTCAAAGCAGGACACACAAAATTCATCAACACCCAGATTTTTATCTAGCATGAATACAGTATATTATGTTCAACGTTTAAGTTATATACGACACTTAAATGTTTACAAATTTAAAAGTTTTTGAGAAGTGCTCTTCAAGGAAATTCTGTCTTGTAATTTTTTCCCACTAATAACAATGCAGAAACAAAGGGAGGAATGTTCTTAATTTTAGGTCCAGTCTCTGTGTCCAAATATGAGCTAAAATAATGATAGTCTTTGGGATTTAAAGAAATTAACATCTTTATAACATAGAGAGGCACAAAATGGAAAACCTTTGGTGAAGTGGATTTTCTGCATGAATTAATACTGATTTAACGGGGAACATGTTTGTTTATTTATTTTTTTGACTACTTGCTGTTAGTTATAGTAAACAGAATTCTGTGTGGCCCAGTTTTTCTCCAAATACAAAGTATTTCTATTTACCCAATGCAAAAACCGAACTCACACAATGGAACAGAGACAGGGTAAAGAATAGAAATTTGCACATGCAAATAGACCAGTTCTGCATGAATGGGCCAAAGGCTTCTGGGATAAATCTGTGAAAGCTGAACCCAGAACAGGAAACTGCCAAAAGGTGAAAGAACAAGTAAAGTTTTTTCTTCTGTTCGTTTCTGGTTTCTGGACCAGTCATATCACAAAGCAGATTTTAAGGAGGGATCTGACCTGAAGTCAATGGAAAGATCAGTACAAAGTTCAGTGGCCACATGGATAATTTATTCTGAGCTTAATATGGACAGAACCTTGTATTTCTGCCCATGGATTTTATGGATCCTCCCTTTTCATAGCCACTGGATTGATAGCTGGATTTATTATTAAAGACTTTTCTACACGGGGAGGAAAAGAGGATTAATTCCAGTTTGAATACGTTGCTGCCACTGCTCTGCAGCAGCTGGGGCTCAGGCACTGCAAAGGGCCAGCTGGGGTTTCATCCCTGTGTCCACCTGGAGGGGTTTCCCCCAAAATCCTGCACCCAGCCCGTGCCAGGGGTGCCCCTCCTCTGCTGCCAGTCCTGCCCACCCCAGCAGGCTCAAAACCATCCCAAAGCCTGAGCTCTGCCTTGCCACAAACCTTCTCCACGTGGCTGATGGGGCCCCTGGACCTGCTGATTCTTTGGCTTTGTGCATCCTGAATAAATAAAAAATGGGGGAGGAAGTGTCAATTTTTGTTAATCACGTTCCATGCATTTTTATTAATTCGGTATTGGAAGGAGGATACGATTTCACTGGGGGTATCACTGTTAATTCATGGTGCTGTCCTGAAGGACAAATAAAAGGCAGGTGGGTTTTGCCCGGGTTTGATCTCATTTTACCATGATCAGTGTGCTGGCCAGCACTCCTAAAGGAGTTTGGGATTTGGTGCAGAGGATTTACAGAGTGGTGGAAGTTAAAAAAAAAAAAGAAGAAAAGATGAAGAAGAAAAAAGGAAAAGATAGGTTTAGATGCCCTTTACTCTATTGCACAGGAATATTGTGCCACTGGAGTGGAATTCAAACTTAATTTAAACAAAAGCATTCTCTTCTCTCTACCTTACATAGATGATTTCAGAAATCCATAGGAAAATGAGAGTAGAGGACAGGGGGTGTTTTCCCTGAGTGCCAGTCCCTCCTGGGACAAACACCTTCTGTACTCTCATCCGCAGGTATCCCTAAAGCCACCTCCCTATTTTCCTTAGACAGACATTCCATCCTTGATCTCCTGCTTCTCAATGGGTTCTACACTGAACGTTCTTCCTTTCTGCCCCGTATTTTCCCTTCCTTTGGAAGTCTGGAGAATTCTGGACTTGTTTGGCGCCGAGGACTCCGCAGCGAGAATGAGCAGTGAGTGTCTGTGCTCTGTTTCCACGGCAACAAAGATTAAAAATGAGAAAAAAGGCAGCTCCTCACAGCTGTTGGGATGTTCGGGAGCTTGGGAATTCCTTGTCCACCTTTTCTCCCAGGGAGGATGGAGTAAGAACCGGATCAGTCACTTCGGTGATTCTGAGCTGTCCCATTCAGGCTCCAGGCAGGCAGGGCCAGCTCAGCTCCTGCCAGGCACCCCCGCTCCAGGGGGGCTGTGGCACCTCTCCCATGGCCAGGGCACCGGGACAGAGCCACCCACACCTGTCCTCACCTTCCCTGGGCAGAGAACCTCCCTGCTGGGGCTTCACCCCGAGTCTGGCTGTGCCCAGGTGCCTCCAGAGCTCCGAACTTCCCTCCTGACCCCAAAGGCAGCACAGACGGGAGCCACTGACACCGGGCTGAACTTTTAGGGCTGACAGGCCACTCAGCAGCTTATTAATGCTGCATCTTCTCAGGGAACTTCCCACCCACCATCCCCTCCGAAGAGCTTTGTCAAACTGCAACCATTTTCATTTCACTGCAATTGCCCCTGGAGGAGCTGGCGAAAGTTATACCAGCTGTACATTTATTTTACTGGTTTTACCTCCCTTTTCTCTGATCATCAGTCTGTCAAGGCTATCGAGATTTACATTTAAATGTAAAACTGGACTGTCCACCAAATAGCCTTTGAAGCTATTAGCTGTGAAAGATAATCAATTGCGAATGGGCCCCCGCAGAGCACTTTTCAAGCAGAGTCATCACCAAAAAGCAATTTTGCTGGCAGGCTTTTTTTTTTTAAAGGAAAAAAATCATGAACATCCCCAGCCAATTAAAGTTCTATCAATGGCTGATCTCCATGATTTTACAACAAAAGCAAAATTTAACATTGTTAAGGCAAAGTGATTCACAGGGTGAATTCTGAACTTTTTAGGAGGGCCTAAGCAGCAAGGATTGGCAAGTTTTTAATAATCCCCCAGCAATTGTGTGTACTTTGAGAACCAGAATGATCCAGAGATGAGGAAAAGTGCCGCTATTTAAGGTAATAAGTCTTACATCAGTCTTGTAAAAATGTAAACCCAAGGCACATTTTTATCACCTCTTTAGCTTTACAACTCTAACATGGCAACTCTTACACTGCTGTTTTGCTAAAACTCTGTCACCATTTGTAGTCCCTTCCCTTTATTAGAATAAAAAAGCATGTTTCACAAAGAACTTTAATCTATTAATTATGACTGCTATGCATTATGCAGTTGAGCTTTATGCATTCCTGTTCTTTCAAATTTTCCTCTGGGCCATCAGGAGATGTGACTATCTCCCGGATCTATCTGGGTATTTGCATCTCGCTCATCACCGAGGTATCCAAGTTATTCCCATCCTCACAATATCCTTCTGAGGGCAGTCACCTTCCCCAGGTGGGGAACCCAGCAGCACAACTCCAGTGCAAATACACATTACTGATGGAATAATTAATTGTGGCCAGCAGCAGAAAGTGCAGACACACTTTGGGAGGAGGAAGCTGCGATCTGTGCTAAGAAAAGGTGTGGGGTGGGTGTTTTCTTTCAGACATTTAGAAGGTGCAAACACAACCACCAGGCAGAGGGAGGTGAGGGCTCAGGGCTGGCCTTGCTCTGCCTCTGCTGGCCCAGGGCTTGGTGAGCAAAATGATAGAAAATTGTCTGACAGCTCCGAGCAAGAGCCACCAGGGCCAGCCTTTATTTCAAATGCTGCCAATACAGACAGCACAAAGATTTATCAGCTTTCCTTCACTCTGAAAGACATCAAAGGGAAAATCAAGCTGAAAACGTTGGAGGTTTCTCCAAGCCTTTTTTAGGTGTCTCACATCAGGTTTGACAAACTGAAAGACATTGATAACAGGTTGTTTCATCCAGCAGCACAAGAAGGCAGAAACGCGTCCTTGTGTCTTTAAAATAAAACCAAACCGAAACACAACGACCAAATAAAAACACCTCAAACCACTCTCCAGGTCCTCAGTTAATTATTTCCCAGATCATGTTCAACTTTTACCTACAAAACGCAGCCACTCTCTCACTAACCAAGAGCTTTCACTTTCAGAATTAAAGGTAAGTTTACACAAGGTCTGAATCGAGGAACTGTCACAACTGAATCTGCAATAAATCATAATTCCTGGTTTTAGAGAGGCAAACACAGCCCCTGCAGCTTGTGGAATAAATGAGCTGATAGCACAGGTCACAGAATTCAGTGGCATTCCAGCAGCAGACCCTGAACGTGAGTGTGTTACTCCCATGGACACAGCTTGTAAAAAATCCACCTCTGCTTTGCCATGGACATTCCTCCTCCCCTACAACACTGTGAAGCCTCTAAAGACAGCCATGTAACCAAACACTGGGTGTTTTAGGAGTCCTTCTCCATGTCCAGCCACTGGGATAAAGACAAAGGCAGAACTGGATACCTGAGAGAGAGAGAAAAGAAAGCTTTTCCTGCCACAGACTTTTAATTCCCACTGATACCTGAGACATGATTTCCTCAGGTCACTATAGAAACCTTTATCACCTCATGAAAGGTCATTGGGTAAGTGACAGGAGACATCAGTTCCTCTTAACAATATTGGTTTCTCTTCTTAAAATTTAAATAACAAGGCTAAAGATTTTCCAACTGGAGATGTAAAAAGCCATTAGAGTATCCAGTCAATATTCCTGAAATTATAGGAGAGAGGTCTTGCCATTGAGGACAGAGAAAATATTTTTGCAGTCACCAGAGCATCACAGTACAAAAAGGATGACTGACTATATTTTGACTTCAAACATAAATAAATAATCAGAAATACAGAATAAAATAAAGGTATCTACATTAAAAAAAAGCCTTTCCTCAGTTCTTTGTAACGTAGAGAAAAAATGTCTTGGCATGCCTCTGACATTCTAAAGCCCCCAACAGAAGGTACTTTCCAGTGCAGTCAGATGACAGCAGTAATAAACAGCTCGTTCCCAAAATTACTGGGAAATATTTTGATTACAATTCTTGAATTGCAAGCCCCACAAGTATTCAATGTAAGTTTGGTTTTCCCTCAGTTCCCAAAGGAGCCAGCTTTGGGCCAAGTCCTGCTGGTTTTAGGTCTCATCTGAGGTGAGGACTTGGTCCCATCCCCTCATCCACGAGTGCTTCCTGGGGCATATCCAGGAATCCCCCCCTGTGCATGGGACAAACTGAGGCTGGTTTGGAGCAGGAATCTCCCATTTTGATGCAAATAACAGCTAAAATATTTATCAAAACCACATAAAAGATACAGCACCACTGGTAATCCAGGTTTAATCCAGTGCTGCTCAGACCCCACTGGGGACACTGAGCTGGGGCTCAGTCAGAACCAGCCTCCCCAAAACACAATTAAGGCTGTCCAAGACACATTTTTCTTCAGGTTGTTTTCCTGTTGTGTATTTCTGCCTCACAAAAGCACAGGAGGAAAGCACATTTCAGCAGATTTGGTGGAGGATCAGCTCACGTGGAACTAGGTCTGGCTTTAAAAAGCAGGGTCAGGAACAGCAACAAACCCCAAAGGGCTGGGAAGGCCCAAGAGCTGGGTTGGTTTGTTTGAAATGCACACAGGTTTTGCACCTCTCCTTGCCCAGTTTAACCTCAGACCTCTGAGCAGGCAGAGGTTCATCCCCAGAGAGAAGGGAGGATGTGACACCATAAACTCACACCTGGGACCCCACAGGCAAACGGGGAAAAGGCCTGTGCAGGGAGCAGAGCCTGGCAGGGATGGGCTGGGGTGGAATATCCAGATTCACACTTCCCTCTGGGAGCCAGGGATGGGCTGGGTGGAATATCCAGAGTCACACTTCCCTCCGGGAGCCAGGGATGGGTTGGGGTGGAATGCCCAGGTTCACACTTCCCTCTGGGAGCCAGGGATGGATTGGGGTGGAATATCCAGATTCACACTTCCCTCTGGGACCCAGGGCTGTGCTGGGTGGAATATCCAGATTCACACTTCCCTCTGGGAGCCAGGGCTGTACTGGGGTGGAATATCCAGATTTACCCTTCCCTCTGGGAGCCAGGGCTGT
>QWTY01031178.1:0-22225 GCA_008033365.1 Pseudorectes ferrugineus
TGATGAAAACCCCTGGTAGTGTTTAGCAGGGGTCATTTAAGTCTTGTTTCCTACATGGAACAATTGGAAGAGTTTCTCTGTAGGTTTTTTATGTTAACCCTTCTCTAATCTCCATGATTAGAGATAATGCTTTTCTAATACTAACATGATATATGGAAAAAAGACTGTAGTAAGCTGCATCAAAGGCCTGTTCAGCCTGGTGTCTGTCCAGCAGTGGCTAATAGATAAGGGAAAAATAAGAACAGGAAATCTGGAAGCAAGACTTCTGCTTGGTATTCTCTCCATACCTTCAGCAACCTGCAAGTTAGCGACTTCCTGAAGAAGTTGAATCTAGATCCCATTATATTTAATAGGCTTTCCTGTATTTGTCCATGAACTTTTCCAGTGCATTTCTGTTACATAACTTGCAGCCAAGGCACCTCATTGAATTTGGCAGCTAAAATGCAGCTTCCTGATCTGCCCTTAGCCCGTTGTTTTGCAGCTTCAGTTGTTGCCCCTCAACTTTTGCTCTGTAAGAAAGTAAGTTATCATTTCTCACTCTTTTTCTTCATGGCACTCATGAAAATAGATACATCTCTTTATATCCTGCTATCAGTCATCTTTCTATCAAGTTGAAGCTTCCAATCTCCCTGTGCATAAAAGACATTTTCCGTAAGTGCATTAATCTGCATTTATCAACATTGAATTTTATCTGATGTTTTATTGCCCAGTCACAAACTCTTTTTGAAGTTCTTTAAAGTTTTGATTTTGACTACCCTGTGTAATTTTTTTTGTCAGCAGTAGGTTCTGTCACTTTGCTGTTCACTAACATTTTGAGTTGTTGGGTTTTTTTAAACGTTTACTGTACAAATTCTGCCTTAGATCCCTGTTGAATTCACTACTGCTATTTCTTCATAATGAAATTCAATCCATCTATTCTTATGTTTACTTTCTACCTTTAACTAGTTGTTAAGCCAGAGAAGGTATCTGAAGCATTCTGGGAATCTAATCAACCAGGTAATAGTCATCCAGATCTCTTGTATTCCTCAAAAGAAAATAACCTCATGACATATCTACAAAAGATATCTTGATTTCTTTTCCTCATGATAAAATTTTAATTTACTTATCTATCATTATATCCTTTATTAGAGTTGTAGCTAATTTGCCTGGTATGAAAGTCAGGTTTTTACTGGTCTTTCCTCCCATGGCACATTCTTGGTTTTAATTAATGTCTTGTTTAGCACTTCATGTCACTCTTGTACTGAGGCTGATTTAAGCAATACCTTTGTACATGTGCTTTAAACCTCTTGAGCAAATACTACTTTCTTGCCTGATTGATTTCTCAGTTTGTTCTAATCCTACTCTAATCCCTGTTTCAGTTTGGGACCGTTCCTCTCTTATCTAGAAAATAAAAATGCTGATGTAGAACTCTGCTGGAGGTCCTCCTTAGTGACCACCATCCCAAGAATACATTTTGCCTTTCTGCTGTTATCTTTTATTCCTTGAGTTCTCGTTCAGCTTTTTTGTGTGTGTGTTTGTTTTTCCTGGGGAAAAAAGAGAAAAGACAGTAAAGATGTAATTCTGTTTTTTCCCACTATTTCATTCTTAGGGACACAAATAGAAATAGGAAAACAATGCAATCTGTGGAGATGTAATACCTGACATCAGTGCTCTGTTATTTTCGTGTGGTCATCATAAAATAAAGCACTGGGTTAAATTGTACTTTTATGCCCATACCCTGAAAACTTCCAGCTTTTGTACTTTAGAAAATTCTCTCTGATATCTTGGCACCATGAAAGTTCACATTAGAGTTCACTTTAAAGCCAGGGAGTCATGAGCTGTTCACAGCTGCAGTGAAGGTGTCGAGCTGACGTTCCTGGGGTGTAGCAGAGAGCAGCTTTCTGTGTCAGTGGCAAATGAGCAGGATACAGAGTGATTGCAAAACAGCTCCATCCTCCTGGGCTATCCAGGGGCATTTCTGACTGGCATGTCAACCTCCAGAGGCCCTGATTCTACTTTTAATTGAGAGCTATATAATAGAGACATCTGTACCTTCCTTCTTGCATGTTGAAAAGTTCAGGGGAAGCTTCCCCAGTAATCAGTGTCAGAATACAACATGATGTGGTAACTAAACTTTTAGTCTCTTACTGGTTTTCCCTGTATTGTCTTATTTGTTTGAAAAACAAAAATTTAAATTGCTGTATTGTTCTTGACCATTTCCACTCCTTTTTCCTTCATCCTTCTTTTCACATTTTTGCTGCCTTCAGGGTTTTCTTTCATCTTTTCCCTGCAATGCTGTCCTGATAGAAACTTCACTCCTTTTTCTCTCATCACAGCACTGGTTAAATAATCAGAGATGAAGTTTGATTTGATAGCAAAGCACCATTATTTTAATTTAGAAATAACACCCTAATTGAAATGGGAGTGGAAAAAGAGGCTTATTCAAGGAGTATTGCTTTAACTTGTCTGCAGAATGAGGCAAATACCACTGCATTAGATATTGGAAGAACATTCAGACCTCTTTGGGGAAACAAATGGAAGGAATAGTTGAGTGAAAGTGTCCTGGAAGGCTTTGGGTACTTGAGAGAAAGGGAGAGACAGAAATAGTTTGGAATGCATAAATGTGGTGAAACAGTAGAAAGCATCAGCACTCAAAGAAGGAAAGAGTTGTATCTTCTGAAAGGTTTACCTGGTAGCCCAAAAAGTAGGGGCAGGGATTTGAAAGAAACAAAAAAAAAATCCGTTTGTGATCCTTTGTGGCTCATTTTTGCCTGGTCTTCAGTTTGTAAAGGAGTCCTGAAAGGTTCTAGGCTTGCTGGCTTGTTCTGGAAATTTCAGAAGATGCAATGTGTGCTCTGTGGTATGTCATGTGAGCTTTTCAAAATTATCTTCAAAGCTGGCATATTACATCTTTGCCAAGTCATATTTTCTCACAAGTGTATGATGTATGCTTGAATTAAGATGTCATGATTTATTTAAATGTCTGCAAAAAAAAATTACGCAAAATTCGTGTCCTTTTTTCAAGAGCCTAACTTTTAATCTTATATTTCACAGTGTCCTAAGACTGCTGGTTTTTCTCTTTACTTTCTGTATATAGTGAAGAACTACATTTATAAGAAACAATACATAAAAGTATGTAGGTATAAATGTAACCTTTGATTGATATTATACCCCTGTGGTTAATAAAGTGACTTGGGAAGTTTTACAAAGTCAGGATTCAGTCCAGACCTGAACCAGTAGTTTGGCTTCTATTAGGTTGTTTGTTTACACTTACTTTTGGTGAATAGGTATGTCCTTAGCAAACCTGTTATATACAAAATCATTAGTTAGCATTGTCTTACTAAATTTGTTTGCCCATTAACAGATCCAGAACTCTTCAAAATGAATCTCTCATTTCATAATTTAAACTTCTCTACTAAAACTACTTTTAAGATGCCAGTAGCTGTTGTCTTTATTTAATTGTAAATCATTTGTGTGTGAGATTAAACGTCAGATGAAGTTACATCAAAATACTTTGTTTTGTTAAACCATTACCTGAAAGCTCATGGGGGACTGAGTTGTAACTGTTTCTATCTGTGACATGTTTTTCCTATAAAATCAGAAAACAAATTTCATACTAAACTTGCCTTTTCACATAATTGTTAATTGTGAAGCTACTTTGCCATTATAAATAATAATTTGAATGGAAGTATATAAAGGAAATGTGTATTTGAGATGTCTATACTTTTGATATAGGTGAATTTAGCAATCTCTAAACTAACAATGTCCTAGAAGACAGAGTGATTGCTCTTTCTGAATGCCATCTTACACCAACTCTTGAAAGAAAAATACAAATGATGGATGCAAGATGGAGATCTTTAGTGTCAGCAAAAAAGTAGAAGAAAATATTCCTTTTTTTGAAGTGGTATTGCTTATCTCCTCTGCACTCAGGAAGGAATAAAACTGTACAGAACTAAATACTCATCATAATGGTCTGATTAATTTGCATATGGATGAGGTGCACAAATTAATACTTAGATTTGGATTAGTATTTGAAAACTAATCTGAAAGTTATTTTATTTGCATATTAAACAATTACATTAACAAATAATACTACTGTTAAACAAACATGTAGTTTAAAAATGTTACCCAGAAGTAGAACACACAGAAACTAACACTGACTTTTTTGTCTCTTCTTTCAAGTAAACAAACTTGCAGCTAGGTTCAAAATGTTTAATTTAATTACTATTAAAATTGAAGTCAGTGACTAGAAAGGGCATCTAGTGCAAACATGCACTGCAGCTTACCCTAAAGGAAGAAATATTGGGCCAATGAAAGCAACCTATAGAGAATGTGAAATAACAGCCATGTACTGGCATATTAGGAATGTCTCTTCATAGATGTGCAAGTTTTATTTCGCATTGTCCTCACCCTTCTCAATAAGAATGACTGATAGCTTCACTTTGTGATTTCCCAGCTTTTAAGAGTCTATTTTTATTTATTTTTTATGACCAACCTTGCACTTGTTAAATGTAATTTTTGCTTTATGTAACACAGAAAAAAGCACATCTGCAGTATGCTGTCCCATGAATTAACAAGAATGACTGGACATAAGACAAGAAATCCTTTAAAAACATATGTTCACATTAAATATCTGGGCTAGTTCAGTAAAGGAGGTCTTATGGGGTCATTTCTGATGCAGTGCAAGTAAACCATTTCTGCTCTTCTGAAATAGTTTCTTTCAGGTTTATATTGAGCTTGTATAACGGCACATTACATAAATAAGGGCTTAGTTTGTACATTAGTCTTTTACATCTTGGATTCTTACTAAATCCTTGTTTTTACTAACTTGATGCTTAAGAGATATTGATTTCTGCTACGCATGCCTATGGTGTTTATTTTGATATGTCTGGGATTAAAAACAAAATTAACACGCATAATCAGTTTTCTTAGAATTAAAAAGGGTGCTTTGGTACCTTTGGTTACATTCTTCTGAACAAAAAGGAGAGCAGAAGAGATGTGATAAAAAAGGGATCGATTTATTCAATCACTGGGTATAAAAACATTAGCCCTGGGAAAGACCCTTCCTCTAAGAGCTTTAGCTGCCCAGTCTCACTTGTGTGGCACAAAATAATTTGCATTTTTAGAGAAAATTCATGTCTTCTGTGAGCTCTAGTGAAACATGAATAAATTGCTTTCTTTTCCTCTTTTTCTGATTTTATAAAGCTGAATCCATTAGGGGCTGAGTCAAACTGTAATGAAAGAAAGGCAACAACTGAGATGATGGAAACCCTGGATTAGATTTCTTAGTAGTCCAAGCCCAGCTGTCATGGCCTACGTGTCAAGTTAGTGCTCTTTGGGGAGGCCTGGCAGTACATGTGAATATTTTTTTTTAACTGCTGTGTTACAACAGGTCTCTAAAGCAGCTAGGAATTAAACAGAGATGCAGAGATTAAGAATTAAATAGAGCCACAGCAAGCAGTTCACCAGGGAGACTTGCAGTGGGGCAAGTAAACCTTCCCAGGGCTATTACCCACTGCCATGCCTGGCAGGCTCACCTGTGACCTGGAGACTCTGAAACCTCCGAGTAGGGGTGTCTTATTCTAATTTATAGCAAAGAATTTTGTCTATTACCCCTTGTGAGCTTTGCTATGAGGTAGGACTGTGATTTGATCAGAACATATAGATCCCAGCATGGATTTTAAGCCACTGTTACTGTTTTTATTGGGAAGAGCTGCTTTCCTGTCAAAGCACCAAACATTCATCTGAGTACAGACTGGTGTTAAATTATCAAATTACTGTTGTCCAGAGTCTTCTACCTAGTGCTTGGAATTTATCCAGCTTCCAAAGAGACTCTCACATCCTCCCATGAAGGGGCATGATGGCACAGTCAGGGGGTCCCCTGGTCTGTAATAGATTCAGACACCTGAAATCTCAAGTGCTCACTTTGTGAATTTGGGGAAATTGTGATATTTTCAAACCTAAGATAATTTCATAACAGATTTCCTCGATTGTGGGAACAGTTTATTAAAAAAAAAATCTGCCAGAATCCCTATCGGACTTGTGCCCTGGGGAAAAATTCCTTCCTTATTTTCAGCTGGAGGCTTTGCATGATTTATCTCATCTTAGGAAAGCATTTCAAACCAACAGCAGCTGATGTCTGCCTGCACTTCCACTGGTGCCTTTGTGAGGGACAGAACTGAGCAGCAACACCTAAATAACCCTGTTTCCTTTTCTCCCCTTGCATTGTGGTCGTGGAAAAGGTCCAAAAGAAACCAGGTCATCCATTGCTGCTCTCCTTCCCTTGCACCTAGAAGTCCATGCCTCTCCTCAGCCCCATTAAGTGTCTGCCACACTGGGGGTACCTGCTGGTGCCTCTCATCACTGTAGTTGATGAGTGGGTGATATCTTTTATTTCGTGAAGACATTTTGCTTACCTGCTGCATGCTTCTAATTTCTGCTGTTCCTAGAGCAAAACAATGTGACTGATATGGCACAATTCAAAGTGAACTTAAAATTTCTGAAGTCAAATGTTTTCTAAAAAGATCTGTTTTGAAGCAATTTGGCAAAGCTGACATAACCATGCTAACTTCAGTGAAGCTGCATTGGCTGCATCACTTGAGAATTGGGCCCAGACTAGCCAGAGCATTTATTTTTAAATTCTAGCTTCTGCTGGCTTTTTCTTAAAAGTCTCTGTAGTTCTATAACTTTCTAAAGTAGCTCACAAGTCTTGTGCTACTGCTAATAAAACAGAAAATCCATTTCCATTTTTCAGTGTAATCTTTTTTTCATGCGAATCTATTTCTCATCAAAAGAAATGGGTGACTGGCGTGAAAGCTGGAGCTCTCGACTTATCTGTAAAGACAAGTAGTGGCCTTTCAAGTTGTCACACGTTGTCTGGAAGAATGTGGCCATAAGTTCAAAAATTAGGAGGGAGAAATTAAAAGCCCTGTGTTGCTCTCAAAAATTAGGAGGGAGAAACCAAACGCCCTGTGTTGCTCTGACCAGCAAAAGTATTGTTCCCAATGCCTGGTGAGGAGGGTTAGGTCTGATCTCTGATTCTATAATCTCAATCTGTTGGTAAAATCAGCAAGGAAAGCTGAGACGAAGAAGCTTCTCCAAAGTGCCCATGGGAGAGGTATCTCCCATAGCACACCCGTGTCACCACATGTGAATGCAAGGACCCTGCATAAACCAGGACCTGTATTTCCAGCAGCTGTTTTTGTTGGTTATTTTTAAAAGATAAGTAGGAGCACTTTGCATCAGTCTTAGAGGGGAACAATATTCTCCCCAGACAAGCTCAGTCACAAGAAAATTGATATGTCCATAAGGGATTCCATACCTTCTTTTTAAAGAACATAATCTTCCAGACACTTCCCTACGTCTCCTTAGCCAGAGGATGCACTCATGCCTAAGGTGCCTCAGAAGATGTAAAGCTGAAGTCAGATAAGGAGAAAAAAATCTCCGTGGCATTTCTTTTTCTTTTTTTGTAGCAGATGCATTGCTGCATTTTCTCTGCTTCGCTGGCTTCTGCTTCTGTACCCAGATAACACCCTTGGCTAAGCTCTTGGTTTCCCAGGCAAAAAAACCTGCATTATAGAGACCTCAGATGACAAATAGTTTGCAAGCCACCAGGCAGAGTAGTCACTGGAGATGCTGAAAGTCTCAGCCATGAGGTAGTGCTCTTACATCTGTAATTATGGAAGGGTAGGTAAACCTTTAGAGGCCAGAAAACAGCAGAGCCAAACCAGAACATAAAGAATAAGATCTGCAGAACGAGAAAGTCTCAACTAAATTACACAGGATGCTGATGTCAAAATATAGAGATAAAGCAAAAAGAACTAAAATCAGAGATACTTTTAGTCAGAGCAGTGTGATACTGTATTTGAACCTCAGTATGATGATGGCATACAGTTAAGCAAGAGGATGTGTTTAAGTAATCTGTGCTTCCCAGCTTTCCCTCCCCTGGGACACCTTTGAGGAGCCTGAATTTCAGAGAAAGGGGTGCTAAGCACTCTGTGGCAGTCAAGTCCTTTGAAAACACATCAAGCTGCATATTCAGAAATGAGTATTACACACTGCCAGTGAGCTCCTCTGCTCAGTGGCGTGTTTTGCTCAGTGGGTAGAAGATGGTGTTTACAAAAGGCAGGTATGAACTGTCCTGCTATGCTGTCTTGCATGTTTTAATTGTGCCTTTATACCAAGTACTTAACAGACAAAATGCGCTATGTCTGTATGAGTAAAGGATAAAGGATGAGGTTTTATGTGTAGTCATAATAGAAGGTTGCACAGTAAATGCAAAAAGTAGGTTCTCCAGCAGAGTATTTAAATTTACAGTACAAGGACTGTAGTGAATTGGGGGAAGACAGCAAGAATTTTTCAGTGTGGTGGCTTTGGCATGAATTGGTGTCGGAACTGTCACTATGCCTGAAATCTGTGTTTTCACAGCTACTGTACTGTCATTATGTACTGAGCACCCAATATACCTGGCTTTGCTTTGTTTTAAAGTGAAGTAGCCATGATAATTCTGCACACAAATTAGGAACAAATATGCTGCTTCTGTTATGATCAGTGTGTTGTCAGAAACATCAGCCCACTTACTGCTTCTTTGCCCTTTGCAATGAGAGTAGATTTCATTCGTAACTCTAAAGATGCGTGTTAAAACTTCAATGCATGCATCATTGAGATAGACATATCTCTGTAAAAGTGTGTAGGAATATCTCTACTGTGAACAAGGTAAGGGCTTCCTTTCATAGGGGTTTCTGAGTAGATCTTGGGCTCAATCTCTAGTGATGGCTCTTGGCAGATATAGAGGTAATAGAAGTGTTTTTATCCTCCTTGCATGTTCTCTCCTCACCAGCTTCTCAGGGTAGCCACGGGCAAGTTTGGCTTCTACCACAAGAGCAAGCAGACACCCTTTGCTCAGAAGTTTGCTTTCTCAGCAGGTCCCCCCAGGACTTGTCCTGTCTTTAAGAGACAGCAGTTAGGTTCCAGGTGTGATCTTCTTTCTGCATCTGGATGGGGGCTGAAAGAAAAGAAACCCTTCTCTAGCCCATTTGGGAATTCTACTTTGCACTGTGGAAACTTTGATTAACCAGGTGGGCCGATGCTCACCTGCTTTGTGTTGCTGGAAAACTTTGACTGAGAATGTTTCAAGACACTGAATGGCAAGTACTCAGAGTACAGCTAGAGACAAGATGCTGTATTGAAATTTTAAGCTAATAGTTTGGATTTAATGTATAATTTGTTGACAGTAATGGTAAAACTATAAGCTAAAAACTGGCAGCTATTTTGTTTAGGTTTCTTCATGTTTGAAGTGATCTTCTTGATGATTATTTTCCAAAGCTGATTTTTCTGTGTCACCAATATTTATGTAGAATTTTTGGGATCTCTAACTTCCAGATACACAAAAGACACAGTGTCATATTTTGGCCTTGAGAAAAATCCTTGCTTTTCTCTCTGCAGTCAACAATTTGACCTGATAGAGCTGTTATTTAAAACTGATATTCAACAAATGGTTTGTGCAAAAGATGTCACAGATGAGTGTATAACAATGCACAGAACTGAAAAACATAAGATCAAGAGAGATTTCCATTGTTGTACAAATGTCTGGAACACGCCCAAACTATGTAAGAAAGGAAGATTAATTTGTCTGAGAACTGTTGAATATGAATAAGTAAACAATGGAAGTTATTACTCAGGGAAAAGTTCGTATTCCCATTAGGTTTTCTCACCCAAACCAGAAAAACCTTGCACTTTCCTTATAGTGCCATCGTCTGAGTAGACTCTTGAAAAGCTTATAAAATAAATTCTGCTTCTCATTCATAAACTTACCCATCTGTGAAGCCTTTATTCAGAGAAACCTACCTGCTCAAGTGCTTGCTGTAGTTCATTAAAGGTACCCATTTGTACTCATAAAGACTCATTCATTGCCCTGAATAATATATGTGGTGTACTGAAAGAGAACCAACTCTTGCTTTTACAATCTAAATTAAACAACTTTGTCTAATAAAAGAAGCACTGTCTCACTTCCAACTAGGCCATAAGCCCTAAGGGTCTTGTAAGTGTGTGTTTATTATTTATTTATTTTTGCCAAATTGTCCTTCAAGGATCTGAAAGCTGAGAGAGCCAAGTCGCCTAAATTGTTTCTCTTTCTCTGCCTGCTTAGAGAGACAGAGGCAAGCACGGGCACAACTGTACTGAAGCAAATACTCATCCATAAACTTATTCTAAAATGCAATTGGATGATCTTCTGTCTTTTTCTCAGTCCCACCTTCTAACCTTCCTAATCTTGGGAGTCCATCTCTATTATGTGTGGCTTTTACAAATGTCCATGATTAATAACTGCTGTGATTCATTAGCCTGTGTTGTTGGCATTGTTTCCCCAATGGGAGCATTTGCTATCTAGGGATAGTCCATGATTACTCCGCCTCCTGGAACAGTAAGATGCTTTCAATCTAATGCGCTGTCCATGTTTTAGCATAAAATAATATTAAGGCATCCGCATAATGGAACCGTCTGAAGATCCATTTTATCAAGCACTGAAAGAAAATGTGTGTGTGTTTGCATGTGCAAGGGAAGCATAATCAGCAAACCTATTTCACCAGAAACGTCGTTTCCGTGAGGGTTTCATGTAAAGACGCAGCTATTTTGAGGTGTAGTTCTTTGGCTGTGAGCATGAAAAAATACTCCATAGCCAATATCTTTCCTGGTGCAATTAACTTACTCAAATTACATACAGCCTATTTGAAAAAGGAAAAATTGGAAACAGAGGTAGGTCTATTGTTCTTATTCCATTTTGCGGGTATTTATTTTAAATGCAATCTACCTTCAAGTACAGAGCTGTACTGCTCTTAAAAGATTACTGCTTCAAGTTACTCCACATACCTTAACATAGCATGGACCCTTTTTACATTATACGATCAACTTTTTGACAGTGCAGGGCCAGCACAGCTAATGGAATAATAGCCTGCAGGGTCCAGCTAAATGATATACGAATATAATCAACCTTTGTGATGACTATTCAAAAGTAATCCCTTTAGCTTTCAACTGCAACATATATTTCAACCAGGCAA
Organism: Pseudorectes ferrugineus; assembly: GCA_008033365.1. NCBI lineage: Eukaryota > Metazoa > Chordata > Aves > Passeriformes > Pseudorectes > Pseudorectes ferrugineus. Next base: position 11,034 of record QWTY01031178.1, read on the forward strand.
AGCCATATGAAGAAAATCTCTGCAGACTCCACTGATACAATATGGCCTTCATATCCCCACAGTGTGTTTGCTGCTCACAGTGAGTTTTAAATTTAAGGTAATGGCTACTGTATATTCATGTGAGCATGGAACAATACCTTTGATTTGTTGGAGAAATGTTACATTAGCTACCAAGGGCCCTATTCAGTAAACTTTGACACAACCTTTATATATGGTTTACTGCTTATTCTAAATGGAATATGCCTGATAAAAATGCTTTGCATGCCCAAATTGTACAAATTCATTAATCTTTATATTCATAAAACCTCCAAGTACAACTACCTCCATTCCAAGTGAACCGAGTCAGAATACATGGTTAAACAGGTAGGCCCAACTTGCTTTTAAAAAGGCATTGCATCAATTTTCATTTATCAAGACAGTAAAATACATGGGAAGATCATCTACAAGTGTGGGATGAGCGTGTTGTTGGCAGTCATAATATCTTCTGCTCTGTCTCTATTCCTACACCATTACATCATTCTTCAGGTTATATAAGTCAAAACAGCTGCATGACCTTTAAAAATGCAAGTAATTTTTAAAACACGATAATGGGTTATATCTCATCAGCTGCGTTACACCAACATGATAATAAGTCGAGATAGTCTCGCTTTCTCTCCCTTTTGTGACAAAAAATGCAGTATTGGCTAATGGTGGATCTGAATATGTGAAATTAATTCTGTTAAAGGAAAATAGATGTAATGAAAATGCTGCGTTGACAAATGTTACTACTTTTGTATGTACACTATAGTCAGAGTTCAGTCTCATTAGCAGGAGTTGCAAACAGGGCCTTGTTTATGTACGTGCACCTGAATCCATGTGAGAACATCCCAGCACTGTTTCCATGTCTTGTTTGAGGTGATGTGTTGTAGGGTGCTGCTTAAGCAGGTGAGCTATAGTGGAGGAGAGGCTATGGACTTTCCCCCTATTTGTTTGCCATGGCACTTCTTGAGCCCAAGAAAACTACTGCATCCTCAGCATCCTGCAGCAGGGAGTTCCAGTGATGAGGTGGCAGTGCACAAAGAAGCCCTTGCTTTGTATCCAAGCCTACCACCTCCTACTTTCAGTAGACCCTACCTCATTCTTTCATTGGAAAACAGTGAAAAATGGTTTCTGGGTCACCTCCTGCGGGCTACTCTCATTCTTACTTTTGTCAACTCCTCAAAATACTGTCTTTTTCTTTCAAAGCGGTTTCAGCTGAGTCCTCTTATGACTTCATCACTTCGTAGAGCTTTCAGTGGAATTCTTGTTTAATAAAGTCCAGCAGTCGTTGAATAATGCAAACCTTGGATTTGAATACTTTCCCATCACTTGGGCATGCAGTCTCAGGAACACAGGTGTCGTCTCTTTCATTTTCTTTATAATCTTTTGAGAGAATGGTGCCTAAAATTCCTGTCCTCTCTAGAGTGAGTTGTAGCTTCAGTCTTTGTTGGCGTGGCCTTCTTTTTTTGTATGACTTTTCACTAATCATATTCTGTAAAGGACTTGCAGCCCTGCATTGTTTTCTCCCAGAAACATCATGAAATAATGAGATTTTTAGAAGTGTAATGTTGCATAGATAGACACACAGAAACAGAAGGAACAGGGATGCCAATTCTAGCTGCACTGAAAATCTGACCAGACAATTTTAATTATATTTTATCAACAGTAGTGATAATCTGTCAGGAACATCCTATTATGATTAATTATATTTACATTCTATTAATACATATTAATGTTATATCCACATTTTGCACAATAAGATGGGAGGAGAATGCTTGATGGTGTGATCTGTGGTGGTATATATGTATTATCATTATGAATATGAGATGCTTTTATTGTTTCTAAATAGCATAGGCCAAACAAATGCCAAGAAAACATTTATGGCTCAGTATTCCATCAGTTATCCTTGATATGCTTAATATGTGCTGGGAGGGCAGAACTGTTAATCAGCCAATAATAGCTTCGTGTCCAAGTGTGAAGGCAAAAGGCCAAAAGGTGCACGAGAAAAGCAATTTCTGCTGTAACTGCCCATCCGTCATGTGCACATCCCCACCATCCCTTGCATGTGTCAGTGTATGTAGCTGTCAGAGACACGTTTTCTGTGTGTTTGCCTGGAAATACAGATGTTGCTGTACCCAGACACATTTTGGGCTTCAGTCACCCTCTTTGAGTCACCACTTTTCCACCAAAGCGCATCCACTGGAAGGAGCAATAACACTGCATTGGTGTAAAGCTGGGGTGGGACAGCATAGTTCTGACCCCTGTGAGCACTTCTGGACTGCCTGGGGCTCTGGGCTGCTTCCCACTGGCTGAGTTCCTAAACCAAACTGGGCCATGCCGGTTTTATTAGATTTTTTTCATTTAGACATGGTCTGCTAGGAAAGAAATTCCCATTTATTTACTTTAGGCCTGGTTTCAGAACATGTCACCTGGAATAACTACATTGTTAAATACAGAGTAAACCACTAACACACACATTGCCCTCGTACAAAATGAGACTTCATATGAGAATGCTAATTCTGAGATATTCTTCATAGATTTACTTATCCTGTTCTTACTTGCATACAACTATGGATACAGTCCTAGTTAGCAACTATACTTAATAAAAGCCTATGATATGACAAAACATAAATTTTATTGAGTCTTGGTGGTCCAGTAGTTTTAATCTGTTCCAAACATTGCACCAGCAGAGACACTGCCTTGAACATTATTTTTCATCCCCACCAGAACTGGATGATTTTTTTTGGCTATGAATTAAGTTATGATGCCATACAAGCACCATTGGTATTGCTGTGACTGAAAGCCAAAGTCCAGTTTTAGGCATCGCAGTACAAAGAGGTAGTGACAAACTGAGGAGGAGGATGCAGTCAAGAAAACATGAGTTCCTTTCAGATATTGAAGAGACTGTGTTTGCTTAGCCTTCAAAAGAGAAGATTAGAGAAAGGAAAATAGTCTCTCAAGCTATAAGGAGTTATTCAATGTTCCATTGCTCTTCGTGTCTGCGAAAGGTAGAACAAGAGAAAAATCAGTTTAATTTGCAATAAATATTTATCTTAAGTATTAGGGAAGAAACCAAGCAATAAGGCTGTGAAGCACTGAAACAGAGAGATTAGGGATGTTGTGAAACAGCCTTCATCAGAAGCCTTGGAGAATAGATGGCAGGGATGGACTAGACATATGTGCGCTTTCTTCATTTGAGGAGGTGAAGCAGATCAGTAGTTCCCAGAAGAAGGAACAATGCCCCAGGGATGGTGTGGATGGAATGAAGCAGAGGGAGGTGTGTTGCTGGAGAGTGTCTGGGAACGGAGCAGAAAGTGCAGCCAGGAAGTGGGAGTTTGGTGTGGAAATGGAGTGAGGAAGGAATAAGGCTGAGCATCACTGGAGCAAATGAACTCGCCTCCCAGCCACCTGTTCTTTGGATCACATCCCATGCGGAAGACCCCACTGAGAGGTGGCAGCCTTCTCTTGCTTCCTGCACTGCTCACTTCCTCCCCTGCATAGTGTTCCTCCTGCCCACCATCTTTCACTGCTGTCTTGGCCGTCGTCTTCTCCCAAATGCATGTCCCTTGTTGGCTCCCCAGCTGGTCCCACCCAGACCTGTCCTGCTGGAGAACTGCTGCACAGGAGTGCAAGAAATGAGAGCAGAAATCCCTGTCAGTTCTGTATTTCTAGGATTATGTCTTCTGTGACTCACCTCTGTGTTTTTTAGAGTTCCTTCTGTTGTGACTTTTTACATTACTTTATGATGTGTTTTTCAATTAAACCATTTAGGCCTTTTAACCAGTAAAAGTGTTGTAAGTCTAAAACAATAATGCACTCTTTTTTTTAATAACAGAACCTGATAAAGAAACAAGTACCTCAAAGCCTCTGTGAGCCTCTGTCCAAGACACCAGTTCCAGATCTTCCTGGTACAGTATTTGCTCTTAATCTGCAGACTTTATACCAATATGCTGATTTTTACAAAATGTCATTGCTATCAATACTTAACCTGATTTTGACAGGCAATTACACATCATCTGTCTTACTATGTCTAAATAATTATATTTTTCCTGCTCATAAATGAATGAATTCACACTTCCCTCAGTTTTTTTACACATATTCCCAGTTTTAGAATTTAATTGCCTTTGATCATGTAATTACTTTTAATTTACAGAACTAAGCCTTTGAGACAGAAACAAATCTGCTTAATCAGATGCCAACCCCAAATATAAAACATGTAGATATCAATGTATATACATAAACTTCTGACATTTTAATATTTTTCTATTTGCTGTTTTTTGTTCTAGAGGATGCCTGCTTACTGACAGAGAAGCTGATGTATAATGAGTACAGGAAGATCCTTGAAGAGACATGCAACAAAGTAGGAATTTCAGCAAGGATTTTGTCATTAAAATGCTATTATCAGAAAAAGCATCTGTCATTGAAATAAATTTTAGAAAAAGACAAAGAGTAGTAGAATAGAAAGCTTGTACTTTGTGCCCCTATTGCTTAATGTCTTCCACAGTGTCAAGATCCTCCTGTTAAGATATTAAACATGAATGGGAATCCAAGATGCTCAATGCTTTGAAAGATCAGGTTCCAAATGTGTCTGGAGAGTTTTCTTTAAATCCCAGATCATGGTCCCTTTCAGAAAAACTTCTTGATAGAGCTGCCAGTGATTTTAGCATGTGTGTAATGGTTGGGGTCCAGCAGTAGCTGAAATAGAAAAAATCCAGCCTGGATGGCACACTATGGTGCAATTTTGATCCAATCTTTAACACAGGCTGGGCTCAAAACATAACTAGGTTTGTTCAAAATCCATCTGGATGCAATCCAGTGCTGTGTGCTGTGGGATAACCCTGCCTGAAGGTGGGACCAGATGACCCACCGTGGTCCCTCCTAACCTGACCCATTCTGTGTCTCTGTACTTCACACCATCAGGTAAACTAAAATTCTGCTTCAGTGCTTTCCAGTAAATAATCTGAAGCACTGATTTTGGACTATGTGTAGAGAATTGTCTCCCATTTTGAGCTGATGAAACTCCTGACAGTGGGTTCCCCACATGACCCACTGACATCTGTGGTCTTCACAGTCCTCAGAGGACTCAGAGCCTGCTGCCATTGCTGTTGGCCTGAGGATGAGTTAGAGGACAGAAGATGGCAGTTACCACTTTGCAAAATACACATAAAAACAGGATTTGGAACCTTTGAATTTTATTTAGGAAAATTGATGATTCATAATTTCACATGTTAGAAAACCCCTTCTTTTAAACTAAACAAACAAAGCTTTATCACTCCCAGTAGCCAACCATTTCTTTCTTTAAATGGAGGTTTCCAGATTCAGAGTTTGTAGCGAGGTCCATTAGACCTATAATCAGGTTTTATGATGGTGTTTGAGCAAGCATTAGCTTTTGCCATAGTAATAACTCAATTTGTGGTTTTCTTCAGTATTGTAATCTGAGTATTTGGTTGACATGTGACAATAGGGTTTCTCCCTGTTAAAGAATAGTAAGAATGTATCATTAACCAGCTCTTACTAGACTATTTTTGATCCAAAATGCTGTATACATGCAATTTAAATACAAATAGCTCAATAATTTTATCTTTTGTTTCTAGGTCTTTATTGTCTGAACACCATGCTTATTATAACAATGTTAATTTAGAAGGCTTTTGCAAGGCTGGAAAGTTGTACAGAAATATTCCCACATGCAATTATGCACACACATAGGCAACAAATCTCTTTAGTGGGTGTTAAAAAGAGGTAAACATTTTATGGAAACCAGAAAGAGAAACAGGACTACAAATTAAATATAAACAACATCTGTATTGTTTACCCCTTAAGTTTCCCCCTTATATTTTAATAGTATTGGTATGAAATAAGAAAAACATTCTAAGATCAGCACAATTTTGCAGATAATATCTTAAAATACTGTTAACCTACAATCTCTTCTAATCTTTGTAAGTGTAGCATGACTGCTAATTTTAGATATTTAGAATTCCTTTTATCAAAATATTGTTGAAAGAAAAGACATATTTTAATTTGGCCTCTGTAGTAAAAAAAATAAGTACATAAAATAACATAAACTATGCTAATATTCTAGAAAAGACAATTATCAATTTGTCAAGGGCAAGTTTCTAAATTCTTAAGGGCCTTTAATCCCATGTACATTTCTGCAGGAACTGAACATTCTGTTTATGTGTCTCAAAAGTTATTGTGTAGTTATGTTAAATAGCATCCATGGTTTTCACTAATTTTTGGCAATCTGCACTCGTTACTACATGATAACTCTTGTTTGCTTGTGAGAAATGGTCATGAATTAATCCCCTAGAGCATTAACTCTCCCATACTTCTTAACACTTTTTCATCATACAGCTTTTAATAAAAATAAGGGGAAATTTATCATCTTATAGCAATGTAAATGTGAGTTCTGTTCTTGAAAGTCAGGAAGCTTTGGGAGCAAATTATGTTTATGGAGCTAAATATACCTGTCTCCCATCCCAGTAACAATTTGTCTGATGAGTAACTCAGTCTGGCAGAACGCAGGTGTTGTTCTGTCCCTTGTAGACATTTTCAGTGGGAAAACGAAGGCTCTGCTTCCCTCTTCAAATTAATGGGGCCAGGAGGTTAGGCAGGATGTTGTTCCATACGTTCCTGTTTGGACAGGATCCTGGAATAAACCTCTCCACTGTTAGAGGCAGTGAGAGCTCCACGGGTCACGGCAGCCTCGGTGTAACATCTCACACGCTCCAGCTGAAAGCTCAGTGCTCACTGTACTTGGCTGAGGTATCGACCCAGTGCTACTGCAGGAGAAAAATCACCACTCTCTGAATCACCAATGCTCTCCCAACATCACTTCCCTTTGCTGATCTCTTGTCAGACACAGTCCTGCTCGTAAGATCCGCGGGGATCAGAGCTCACGGTGGTGTGATGGAACTTCTGTCCTTTGTCTCTTTATGTGAGAGTTGCTTTAATTTAAGGAGCTCCTCTTATGGAACACAGTTATTCTTCACCCTGCCTCGTTCTTTATCCTTGCAATCCTTCCTCCAAGTTTTACCAGAAAGCACCTGATCCCCTGACACTTAATTTGCAACCAGAAAGGAGGACTCATGAGAGAGTATGAATTGCAGTTTACAAGTTTTTCTGTGCTCTGAGAAATCACAGGCAGAGTTGACTTGAACGAAGTTAGAAAAGCAGGCAGATCAATGTAGCCTATAATGCCAGTTGTACCTTTCAAACAAGAAACTTGTCAAACATATTATAGCAGATGAATCTCTGAATAGTTCTGAAGTGTAATGTCTCTAAAATCTACATTTTGTGGGTGCCTAGGATATGTTAGGCTGACAATTAAGGTTGCTTTTTGAGTGGGGTTTTAGTAGGTATCACTGTGGATGTATCCAATGGTATTGACTAACAATTCGTAGCAGAGAAGAAGGTTGTATCTCAGAAAGGATTCTGTTTATAATTATGAAAAGCATGTTTTTATTCTGAGTTAATAGGGTATATCTTGTTAATTATGATGATGTATAAGGTATTTCACCTGTGATGCCATTTAGAAAATTAATGATTGAGTCACAGAAAGGTCATTGCCATTCTGGAAAGACTCCATTCATCTCTAAATAGGCCATCCAAATATAGACTAAGAAATACTCTATATATAATTACTTGGAAATAGATGGAATAAATAAGATTGATGATAGGTATTACTAAAGCTACACATTAGTTTCCTGCTAGGAAAAAGTAGATGGTAACTGGAAGAAGCAATAATATACATGTAAAAATGCAAGAAATAGGTTAAAGTCTTAAGTAGTTCTGTGAGGTTCAGCTATTACTCATGAGGTGAGAACTCCTCAGCCCTCAGGAGTGGTGTACATCAGGGACTTTGTCCCGAGATTCAGGCAGGTGTTTCTGAACACAGCTCCTACAAAGAAGAGAATGAGGGTTTTGTTCTTTTTTTTTTAACAAACCTGTGTCTTGTTTGACAGCATAACTTCATAATGTCTCTATATTTGCCACACAAATGCTTACAAGTAGATAGAATGTATGTGCTGCCTTTGAAGATAAACATGTTAATGGGTATTTCCACGTGTGAGTCTTCTTTTGACACAGGCCTGGAGTCTCCCGGAGCTGAGGAGGATCCTGGTGGGGGCAAGTCTCAAGTAGTCCCAGTAGTACCCATTCTCCAGCTCCATTCTGCAGCTTGGTCTCCTGCAACATGGGACACGTGGCACAGAAAACCAGTGGACAACAGATTTTCAGTAGCACACAGTTGAGCCAAGGACTGGGAACTTGAACATCCTAAGAGGAGTATCTGGGAGTGGCAGTAGCTCCTGGCTCCCACTCAGCTCCAAACCCAGCTAGGATTGAGATCTCTGACACCAGACAGACGGATGAGAGGTAACCCTTGTCTCTGGGAGGCAGCTTCTGTAACTGGCACATCCAGCCCCTGATTTGGGACATACTTATCCATATACAGAGGTAAATCAGCTTTGAAAGGCTGCTGCCTCCTGCACTGAGCTGTTCTATCCCTGGCAGCATTGCTCCTGGTCTTCCTGGACTGTCAGAAAGCATTGTCCCATCTGGCCACAAGTTCACAGTTTGCAATTGTAGTGACTTAAATCTGAACTTAACCACAGCAGTGCCTTTAAAAACATCTTCAAAGAGCCCTCCCTGAAGCCTGGTGGTCACTGTTATTTTCTGCTGTTTGCTTTCATAAGAGTTGTCTGCCCCCCGGCTCCTCAGCATCGCTCGGCTGAGGAAATTAGACACTCTCTCTTTCCACACAAGTACCAGGAAAAAGGTTTCCTTGGCATTGCTGGCTGCTTTCTGGGCAGACTGGGCTCATGCCAAGCTTGCAGTACAGATTAACCCCAAATTTATTTATGATAAGGGAAGTTCAGGATTACCTGTTTTCCATCTCCTGGTTGCTTCTCTCTCACAGCAACCCCTTTAACATTTACATTCTGAATTGCAATGAGCTTTCATGTCTTCTGAGCCCTGATACTCTCAGAGGAGCTCTGTGATATTAGAATATTTTGATGAATTAGGGCCTTTGCTTTTACTTTGCCTCTACAAACCTCTGTTCTGGGAGGGCAACATCACTGGCACACTCAGGTTCTGCACTGCTTTTGGCAGAGACAGATAAATACCTGCTCGAGACTGCACTTCCACACACACACCAAACCACCTCAGAGCAGGTGATCTTTAATCAGTGTTCCTGGATGGGGTCACTCGTATAAGTCATGTTCTAGGGTTTTTCTCTCCTTCTTCCTGACTAGAAAATTCAGGATAGTGGAACCTGCCTAGAAAATTACTTTCTGAAACTATTTGTGCCACAAAACTTGGTAGTTTATACAAAGTAAATACAAAAACAAGCTGTAAAGGTGAGGAAAGTAAAAGAATAAAAAACCTAAACTAATATATTTGCAAGAAGTATGCTTGCCTTAGTCACCCTCTCTGTTTCTCCCACATCCCACGTCCCACTGTAGGGAGTTGGGGTATTTCCATCAGTGAGATAATGCACTTTCCCATGAAAGCTGCTGGGTTTAATCTCACCATCAGATGCTGTGATTCATTTCTGCAGTCCCTGTTGTACGTTTCTTAATATCAGACAAGAGTGAAATATCTTCAGGACTGTGAGACTGAAGTTAACTATTTTTTCAAAGGAAAAAGGTGCTGGAAATATATACTGGCCTTCATCAGCTGAAAGAGTCTGTGGAACCAAACCCAGACTCATGAGCCTGTCATGGTGTTGACTAAGCGAGCCAGGAAGAGGCTTTTCCACCTCTAAAACAGTGAGTTTGGTTCAGTCTCATCTCAGGCATAGGTCAGAGCTGTGTTCAAGGAAGACAAGAGGAAGCTCTTTTACTTTTTCCTCTGATTTCTGAGCCTTTGAAGACTGTTCCAGGTGTGTGCTAAAGCTCCTTCCTGTGACAGCTCTCCGGTAACAGAAAGACAGGTCAGCTCTTGACTTCTGAAGCAAAGGCTTCAATGTCTTCACAGGTATTGCAAGTTGAAGTAAAAATCTGCATGTGGCAGCCCCAAATTGTGGGTCATCATACCTTTTCTTCCTGATCTCTGTACTGGGGCCTTTTGAATTTCTACCTGGAAATCATCTTCAACACCTTTGAAATGCAAGTGTTCATAACAGTGCTGTGAGCTGAAAAGGTTTATTTCCTAGTTTAAAGTGGTCCTGCCATCTTCAGCTGGTTTTTTGCCTCCCTGCATGATGATCACTCATCTGGGGTAAGTACTTTCTATGATTTTGTCTGGTTTGCCTGGCCAGTGCTTGGTTAGGAGCTTGATTCTCTTTTCTCACCATGTTCCACATACAGCATTGCATCATTAAAAAGAAATAAATCTTTTTTCAGGTAGGTGGATATTCATAGCGGAACTAAGTCAGAATCTCACTCCTCAGCAGAAAGGCTTTGGGTTGACACACAAATACAAATTACAGTAAATCTGAGATTTTTGAGCCTGCTGTATCTTTTTCCCATTTGCACTTTCATCCCCACTTTTCCTTAGACTCATTTTTTATCTTCTTCACCTTCATTCAAAGTCTCCCCTCTGTTTCCACAATTCCAATGCTTCATAGCCTTCCTTCATTTTATCCTTGCTGCTGAATAAAGACTTGATACAGATGAGAAGTAAAGATGAGGAGCTCTTTCAAATTAAACTTCGCTGCAAACATCTTACCTGTAAAAATTCCATTACAGCCTCAAGAGAAACAAAGGTGCTTAAGCCTGGAATGTCACTGATCTCTGGACACCAGCCTGCTGCTAAATGCCTTCCAAACCCTGCCATTCCACAACTTGATTGGACATCTCACAACTTCCCCTTCAGGCCTGGCTGTGGGCTGTGCAGGTCTGTGAATTGGAACAACCCAAACTGGCAGTGCTTTTACCCAGGATCATCCACAACCTCCAATTAATGCCTCCCCATTAACTCCCTCTCTCTGGAAGCACCCTGATGTCTCCTTAATAGGGGTTGGCATTATTTATAGCAATTTACAGGTGTGCTGCTAAAAGATGGAACTGTAAATCACTTCAAATGTTGTTCCATGATGAAGTGCCTCTACATTATTTAACAAATTGTCCCAACATGACTGAACGACGCACGATGGAAAAACTTGCCATGGAAATGTAATATTGAAAGGGCCACATAAATACTGTGTATTTAGTTAAGATTTGTAATTAAAA
>QWTY01031181.1:0-15805 GCA_008033365.1 Pseudorectes ferrugineus
AGATATATACTGTCCTATCTTAGTCAATATAGATGTATATTGTCCTCTCAGATGTATAAGTCAAGTTTCTTCTAACTCCCTTTATCATCAGTTATTAAAACCTGGTGCTTAAAGGAAATTACTTGTGAAAACAGACAAGTTTTAGGGATGTCAATGATAAATCAACATTTTAATTGTATGTATGGATATTAAAAATACATATACATGTGTAAATAAAAAGAAAAACTTAGTGGATCATACTGACTGTCAATGAAGAAGGCTGTTGATAGTTTTAAAAATTTTAATAGAGCTTTTCAATATTTGCCTTTTCCAGCAGGATGCACTCATGAGATGTACTGTCTGATATGCCCTTGGCCAGAATTATCCTTACACACATTGTGCAGTTCTCACACACTATGCAGTGTGCTATAAGCTGATTATTTTCTTGGCTGCAGCCCACTCTCTAAGCCTGGGCATTTCAGTGTAGAAGGAATTCCTGTACATATGTCATTTGCAAAGCACCACGAGATGCTTTGGGTTGAATGTGCACTGATAGCTGTACTCAAAAGGAGATATAAGTAATAGAAGTGTTATATTTCTGTAGCATTTGATCGGCTAAAAAGTGCTAATCTCAGAGATAGTCTTTAGTCTTCTTGAGCTGTAAAATAATTGCATGTACGTATGTGTCGTAGTACATGTTACAACGCTTCCACAGTGTAAGTTTTGCTGTTGGAACTCCCTCACAAACTTTCCAGGTAAAATTATGAAGAAGATATATGGTGGAATGGATTGTAAAGCATAATTCTTATACTGCTTGGTTTGGGGAGTCTTTGAAATACCCTGGAGAAAACAGGGAGACATCTGTGCAGGATGTTGTTCTCAGGAAGGGTTCAACACAATCCTAGGGAGTTACTGAAGATGCAAAGAGTTTTTCAGTCTTGGTCATCACATTTAAAAAACAGATGAGCTAAGCAAGTCAAGGAGTTACATTTCTGTTAAAACTGAAATCTATCTAAGGTCCCTAAATTGTAGTTATATATTTTTGATGCCTCTTGAAAATACGTACATGCTCCTAATTTCAATCCTATTAACTTAGCAGTAAGGAAATTTGCATCAATATCTTCCTGTCTAGGTAATTTAATTCCCCTTTTAAAAATAAATTCAAATTAGCAACAATAAAAGAAAACACAAAAACTCCATTGAACTCAAGTAGTTACCATAAACAACTCCCCCAAACCAATCAGACACTGTGCAAAGTCATTGTTTGTTGAGGAAAGAAATCCTGAGAACAGAGCAGCCCCTGTTCTCACAAAAACCTATACTGTAATTCCCGTTGGCTGAAAGGAGAATGGGGGCAGAAGAAGGGGGACACTTGATAACAGGGCAAGGTGTACTAACATATGCCATGTGGGGAGAAGGGCTATGACAAAAAGTGGAATATTTCAGGCCAGCAGCACCGACGTTACCAGAGTTGCTGGGAATGCTTTATTCGGTCTCATCACTGAACACTTTAAAAAAGAAGCAGCTGAATTGAGTCGTGACAGGCTTAAAGACACATGACTGCCTCAAAGCACAAATTTCTTAACAATTTCAGTAATCATTTTGTAATAAGTTTTGTCACTCTTTTCAGTCTCTCTGACTTTCAGGTCATCATCTGCCTTCTGCATTGCTGTACAGGTCACCAATCTACAATGAACAAAACTCATTTTCTAGTACTTGTTAGTTTTCATTTTTTTAATTACTGTGTACTAGAAAAGCCCTGATTTTGTTTTAGATAGCAAATCATTCAGAGGAAAGCTGAAATCCAAAAATATAAACAAGAACATTGTATATTTCAGTAAGAAGTTCAATGAAATATCTCTACTTCAGTTATTTTATTAGTAAAGAAAATCTTAAACTAGAAACAATTCATTTGCCCTTTTAACTATTATTTCTATAGCAAGACAGATGCAACTGAGAAATTATTTGTGAGGTACCTATTGCAGAATGTCTTTTTTGCCATATTTCCATTTAACTGGTCTTGAATGTGAAGGGTTTCAAAATTCTTCGTACTTTTTAACTGTATAAAATATAAAACCAAAATCCGTCGTATCACAAATTGCTTTTGGAATACTGTGACAGATGGGTAGACATAAAGTAATTTTAATGCTGTTGTACCATCAAATTATAATGGAGGGATACTGTTTTGAGTATGCTAAGGTAGTCATTGTATACTTGAGAATCAGAAGAAATTTTAGTAAAGTATGAAACTATTTTAGTAGTATAGTGCTTTAGAAACTCGGTTTTAATTAGACAATTGTAAAAAATAAACAACTGTGTCAGGAAATTATATTAGCCCCCCCAACCCAGAAAAGGAACACATGAAGAGCTCCGTGTCTATACATGATGGGATCTGCTGTCCAGTCACTACTGAAATGAGGCTGAAATTGCACAAAAAACCTTGTAAGTAAGACATGTGAAGTAGCTATGCCAGCTAAGCTACCGATCTGAAATCAGTCCATGCACATATGGACCACAAGTTGCAAGCACTATTCATGTATCCTGCATGAAATGAATCTGTCAGTCTCAATTCATGTCCCATGTCTACATCACAAAAATATACCCTTAAAAATGACCTTTCTTGTTGGGAGTTTCAGCAAAGACATAAAAGGAAGAAGACGACACAGGAAACAAACCTCCTTTGAACCTCTAAAGCATGTCACAGAGGAGCAGCATGGGAGAACTGATTCTCAGGGCCAATGAGAAGAGAATGATGTCGGAATGGGCCCTCGTAAATCTTGTAACTGCAGCAGACAATAAATCACGAGCTATAAACTGTTCTGGATCTACCTGTGGTCTGCAGAGGAGTTTAAACTAATGACTGCCAATAAGTGCATTTTCAAATGTGTACTAGGATCCCTAATGCTCATGCGTAACAGCCTTCAGAAGTGAATTTTGGTTCAAAGTTCAAATTTCAATCCATTTTTTTTAACATATCCAAGCATAAAAATTTGAAATTCTGTTTAAAAAAAGCCATCCAGCTGCAAATTTCAGATTGGGACCAAGCCACTCATATAGATTTGGGGTTTTATTCAAATTGTGTCACAACTCTGGGGTTACATTTCTGCTGTTTGGTGAACTGGGGGGTCTGTACATCTAGACAGACCTCTTCCAATAAGAAATATCAGAAGTTCAGAAATATCAGAAGGCGTCTAAATATTTGTAAGTGGAGTCATGTGTTTTGGGTTGTTAGCTGGCAAGATATTTCCCGCAATGCATTTAAGTGATTTATCTTCTTTTTTTTCAAAATGTCAATGAACAGATATATTTTTCACAAATTATTGAATGAGTAATTGCCAACACGCTTCTGCCCATGAGATTGCTCACAAGCTACTCACTAAAATGACTGTTTTATGTATTTTAGGAATTCACCACTCATAGATTAGTATTTATAGGGGGTTGTTGGTCACCCAAATCACCTGACATCTGTTTTTTACCCTTGCTTGGTAAACTTACAACCCATCAAAGGCTTCCCTAAGAGCTGCACGCAGACTTCCAGTTCAGGCATTCATATGGATACAGAAATGCATCACTGCATGTGACAGTTTTTCTACAGAATATCATCTAATGAATGTTTGTGGAAAGTGAAGGAATTGCCTCAATTACCATCAAAACAAATAGTTATATTCAAACAAAAGTTCACATTTTTTTTCAACAGTCATCAGTCTTTATGTACTAACCTCCATTGACAGAATACATTTCCAGATTTTACAGATGAATAGAACATTTGTTAAAACTACTCTAAAATTCTTAGTTTAGAACATAATAATTCCAGTGCTGTATATGCAGGACTCCTTCTATCCACAGAAGCCCCATATATACAGCATAAGAAATAACCATGAATATTACTTAATACCATTTGAAGTGTATCGGAATTTGGTTCCATCTGCCTTGTGCATGCCCCCCTTCAAGGATGTGTTTGCTAGTCTTAAAACATTGCCAACTCAGTGCCATACCTTCTAACTTTCCCACAGGTTTCCCATTGATTTAATCATATAGTGACATCTGCACTAGTGGAGGATCCTCCATAAAAATATAGCACAGCTTTCTGAATAGTTCCCTAACAACAAAATCCAGTTTACTTTGCTAACTCATTGAAATAAGCAGACTAGCTCCCATGAGTTAAGCAAACAGCATTTGTCCCACAGTATGTTTCACTCAACCATTAGTCTAACAGAAAGCCTCAGAATAGCAAAAATACCTAAGATATTTTGTTTACTTATCCAAGATAGCTCTAGGAATAGATACACTCATTTGAGAATGTAGACACAACCTTAACGGACTACAATGAATCTCCACGGCCCTGTATCATCACTGATTTGACCAGGACATATCAGCATTTAATTAAAATATTGTCTTTTATTTCAGATTTTGACCTGTAGATTTGTAAAATATTATTAACAAGAAATTTAAAGTCTTCTCAGTTAACAAAATAATCACCGAAAGGAAACCTCTTCTCCTTGGCTAACAGTGTGCATCCTAGACCACGGCTGACAAATGGTCTGACTCAGGGAGCAGAAGCCCAGTTAACATGACTGGCCAAATTCAACCAGAGCTTGCATCAGGCTCCAGAGGATGTTTCAGAATGAAGATGTACCTTGAAAGACTATACTGGCACAAAATACTTCTGGTTTCTGAAGAGCCTACAAAGGATCAAAATAATCTGAATGCTTGAATCAAGAACTTTTGACCAAGTGCATCCTTTCAGTACGACCTCCATTACAGGGTCTCTGTGGATCATGGCGGCAAACTATGAGTTATAAAAAAAATACCTGAGAAGGTATTAAGTGATTTATTATCTGTCTTCAACACCTTGGGGCTTTAGCAAGGGTTTTATAATAGATAATGTCCTTTGTGGTGGCATTAGAGTTTCTGGCAACAGTGGCACAGGGACTATGGTGAATGTGGCACAGGTATAAAAACAGCAATTCCTCTCTGGCCTTACTGGTCACTCTCCCAGTGCACATCCTTGCTGCCCTACTGCATTAAAAAAGAAGCTGACATTTATTAATTAAATCAAATAATATTTATAGAATCCCTTTCCCTATCCTTGGGGAAATACAAGTTCAAACACAATCAAATACAATCACAACAGCAAACTATTAAACAGCTGAAAATAGTAAGCCATTCCAGCATTCATCAGAATAAAATTTCAGGTTTGAGTGAGAAGACAAAGGGATTGACAAAGAGAAGGAACTGCAGCCCTCGTAAAAAGGATCAACCCTTCCATCTTCTTACTGTGGCAAAGGCACCCACAATTCACCTGCAAGACTGCTGGCTACACCTTCTCTGAAACATTAAATGGTGCCAGGGACACTACTGTTGGCACCTCTTCTCCAGTTTCTCGAAGATCCCTGGCATGGCTGAGGCCAGGACCAAGCAGCACTCTCTCAAACAGCTCCTGGGTGAGGGCTGAAAGCTACCATGACCCAGAGACTGTTCTCAAGAGACATTTTGCATATGGCTGTCCTGTCTTGGGAGATCAAGACACCTTAGTAGTACGGATACTGGATGTTTTGTGCCAGTTGACCTCAGTGCCACAGAATGGTCCAGGATGCATATAATTTACTAGCATGGACATAGCCAGTGATGTGAGCTTTCAAGATACATGGTGCCAGGTCTGAGGTGTCTCAGTGAGCTGCCAGTTTCCTTTGCTTTAAGGATTTTAAAGCTATATGCCTAGGATTTGAAAGAATGTAGGGATATAGGTGTACACCCAGTGGCAACTTTAATCTCCTAGATGGCTTTTGAAATAACTGTATTCTAGTAGTTCCTTTCTCTGCCGATCTGATAACATCAGCACAGCTCCCAGACTGCAAATGTTTCATGGCTTGGCACCACGAGTAGCCCAAACCCTGTGTATACAGCTAGTAAAGACAGTGATACAGTTCTAGGGAAGCTGGGGATGGGGTGGTGAAAGAGAGGTTCAGAAAATGCATTTTCCATGCCCTTGCTGGTGGCCAGAAGTGCTCCAAGTTTTACAATTTCCCACTATTACTCTAGCAGGCTTCTTCCCCCTCCTCAATAAACCCTTGATGCTGAGAAGAGCTTTTGTCCCTAGAAGGCCTAACAAAACTGAGGTGGCTGGAGGCCATTGCTGAGTGACTTCGGGTACTCTGTTTCTGCAGCACTGACAAAGCCAGGGAAAAGAAGATGGAGAAATGCAGATAGGATCGGGGTGAGCTATGTACCACTGGGATTTACTAATGGTCACTGCAAAGGAATCATTAATAAACAGTATATACATTTAAGACATAATTTCCATCCACTGGAGCAAAAAAGCATCCAGACAGGACAAGAGGAAATATTTTCCAAGGCTGACATTTCTCTGATTTTACCCAAGAACAGAACCTCTGTAAGAGCAAGTACATGTGAAAGCATAGAAAATCAGAAGCAAGGCACAAGCCTTCCCTTGCCATGGGGACAGGCCACCATAACCAAGTAAGTGTCCAGTTTCTGAATTTCTAAAACAGTATATGGAAAATATGAAGTTTGATTTATTCTGATTCATTCATGATAAAACACGTACAAATAACTGTGCCCATTTGTAGGCACCTTATTTGAATGTTTACATGAGGTAAAGAAATACATACTATGCTTTATTACTAACTAAGCTGTTTTACACATATCTCCAGATGGGTTCCTGTTCCTTATGGCTTGTACTTTGCAAGTGTATTTGATAGAAGAAGATGGAAGATAAGGCAACAATTCATGTTGAAAAGACAAATAAGTCTCTGCAAATAACCACGTTGGTCAAAAAAGTGACACTTTGCTGCTCTATTAGGGGGGACAAAGAAAAAAAGAGTTATCCATGTACAGTTACCAAAAGTATGGCTTTCATGTCCTCTTATGGAAAGATATGGTATACATCAGATCTCCTGCCCAGGGAAGTACCTCTGTATTATAAATGTTTAGTCATTACACACTATAAATATTTATTCTAAAGCAAAGATAACAGTGGTTGAGTTAGTTGTAACCAGACTAGCGATTTCTGTAATATTTAACCACTGATGACCCTGCTTTGGGTTTTTGGAATATCTTTTGTTCCTGTGATGCTGCTACTTTTTTCAAGGTTGGGCAAAACTCTGCAGTGAGATTGAAGTGATTATGGGAGACATTCTCAACAACAAGCAGGGGACCAGGAAGGAAACTGCAAGCCAAAGCAGCGAGTATGACTACCAAATCTAGTAGAGACTGACGAGGGAGTGAGGTAAGGCCTGACAAAGATGGCAACCAGACAAACTCCATGATTGACACCACCATGTCATGCAGTATAAAACTAGCAGGCAGCAAGTATGATTTCCATTACCTAGCACCCAAACCCACATCTAATCTAATGAATAACAAAAGCCTGTGCTAGGAGTTTTAAGAAGGAACAGGAAAAGAAAAACAATGAGCTCATGCCTTCTGACCTTGCTTGTTTTTAGCTTGGTTTCCTATAGCAACAAGGCTTGTGATCATGCTGTGTGTGTGCATGTGTGTGTACGTGTGCATGGACAAGACACACAGAAAGCGACCATAAGGGTGGTCAGTAACTGCTGAATGCACTGGTAGTTTGTAGTCAGTCCTGGTACTTAAATACAGGTCTCAATGGTAACTGAGTTCCTGCAGGTTTTGTGGAAACAAGTGGCCAGCAAGACTTACAGAGACATGTAAATGTTCCGGGTTGGACGAAAAGGCTGCACTGTGACTTGTGTACCTTACTAAGCACCAGAGAATCCACACAGGAGAGGGCAGCTATGAATGGCCCAACTGCACGAAAAGCATCTATCAAAATTTACAGCAAGGCATGAAACAATGCCAGGAAATCAGCTTTGTCAACTCTGGTGCTACTGTACATAAGACATTCAGGCAACATTCCTTTTCCTATTTTTCCTGGTGAAAGGTAACAGGGACATCCCCATTGCTGGTCTTCAGGAATCTGATCCTGATCAACAACAAGGAAACAAGAACTTTCAATTTGCAATATTTTTAAAGACTGTGGAATGTCAATAGCCTCATAAATAAAATGTCTTGCAGGACAAGAATCAAAGATTTGATGACTGCCTTCTAAAACAAAGGGCCAAGAAACATCAAGGGCAGCTTAGCTGGGTCCTCTAGAGACATCTGAGATAAAAACAAGTGTTGACTCTTGTTGCTATTGTTAAGTGTCTGCCAGATAAATGACAGTTAATTTCTGGTCAGTGTGGTTTGGGAAGACCCACCAGAGCCTTTCCACTTACCCCTGTGCACAGCATTCTGACTCAACAGGCTGCCTTCTTTATTCTTCTCAAGAATTTTAAAAAATGGAGAGAGACCAAATCACTATTCCAGACAGGACCCTTCAGAAACTATCAGAAACCAGGATATTCAGATGGTATCACCAAGCTACACTCATAAAAGAAGGGAAGGAGAATAAATGTGTGTATGCCAATCTCCCCAAACTGATAACCAGCTGCCTAGGATCAGTCTACCCAAAACTGTGCCTGCTTGTTGAAGCCTCCATTTTACTGAAATATGTTTAATGTAGATACTACATACCATTTGAAAAAGAGCTGTCTGTCCAGGTTTATACTGGAAAGCTGGGGGACCCTGGAGGAGGACTTGGAAGTCCTGCTTACTAATGCTCTATTTGAATCACAGAACCTAGCAATTCATTTGGGCTAGTCATATTTACAGGACAGAGGAGCAAAGCCAATACGTAGCAGTTTGAAGAGGGAATGATGGCCAGTATTTCTGTCACTCATTTTAGCAGACAGTCTTCTGTAGTATGAAGTTCTACATATGAGTAAATTCCCTCTTCCCTGTAAAAGCCAAAATTGCCATTTGTCATTGCTATGTGCAGTTCAATAGCTATCGTGTTTAACTCCAAAGAGACTGCTCTCTACGCCTGATGAAATCATCTCTCTATACATTGGCAGATCAATTTGGGATCCTCTGATCTGGAAGTCACTCCAGAGTCATCTGAAAATAGTCTTTTTGGTTTGGTTCCAAGTCAGATGTGAGACGTTAAAATCTTCCCTCTCGATGCCATCAGGCAATATATGAGTATATCCGAGCGCAGAATTTGACTCTCATAGTTTTTCTTAATTTCACTACTGTAAAAACAATACGTTTTTAAAAACTTAATTACCATTTCCCAGGTAGATATATTTATCATATTTGCAAACATGGCTTCTAAAACATTGATTTGTCTTGCTTCCTTATTTACCAGTGACTATATCCACAGATCCCTTCTCTCTCATTGCACAGGCTTCTGACTACATTATAAATATTCTCCAAGTTGTGAAATACTCTTTCTATGTACCTCTCTCCTTCTGCTTTTACACCATACCCCTCACCTCTAAAACTGATACTGATCCCATTAAATTAAGTAGGAGCAGTATCAAGAACCAGGCAAGTAGCTTTTTCTTAGGTGGTTTTTAATTTGTGGCTGCAGATTGGAAGGGGTGTGGTGAAGGGGGAAAAACGGCCTAACTAACCAAAACAAATTTCTCAGTGAAAAAACACAGCAGTCGTAACAACTTATAAATAAAACCCAAAAGGCTGTTAATCTGATAGCATCTTTAAAAAGTCTTTTGATCCCCCACAAATTTTAGAAAATGATTCCTGCTTTTGCAAATTTTTCAACCAGGTATCATCAGATGGGAAAATTTTTAGATGTTTGAATGTTACCTAAAACTTAACTAAATCAGGACCAAAAGTTTCAACAATCACAATGATTAGATTAGATTAAGATTTCAGGTATTTAGGTTAATTTTATCTTATGGTATCAAATCAGGCAAACAGCTTCATTTGCATCATGTGTCCCAAACAGGCCATTTCATGAAATATACTGTCATATTTCTTGAAGATCCTGGCAGGCATGTGTAATTAAAAATAAAACTTGGTATCTGTAGCCCTTCCCTATCATCTCCTCCATCCAAATATCTTCAGGTCCCAAGCCTGCAAACACATACTTGTTTGAGGAGCCCTGCTGGCTTAGACTACTCACAAAATTAGACTTACTCATACGTACAGAAGTGTTTATAGCCTCAGACCTGAACCCTCAAGCTTGCAAGAAAGACTAACCCAAATACTGACTGCTCAAAACAAGACAACTTCAGTATAGAGTATTTAGTGTTTTGGGTAATGAAGGTAAAGTTACAGAGGGGAAATTCTCATTTGAAAGGTAAGACATTTCTTAGGAAAATATTAGTAATATATGTAGAAATACAGGATTAGAATCCTACAGAAATGAAAACCTATTTCATATACTGTCCAGAAAAAACAGTAAGTAAAATATCAGATAAAAAGCAATAATTGGGGTGGTCAACAATAAGTGACAAGTAAATAAATTGTTAATCAGTAGTTTAAATGTAGGGGAAAATAAAAATCCAGCCTTTGTTCTCAACAGCAAAATGTTTTTATATTTTTAATTTCAAAATTAAAGAGAAAAATATGACTGTTACTGTGGAGTAAATACCAAAAGAGGATTAACATTTATTTTTAATACTCATATTTACTTAATAACATGTATATTAACAGATGAGAATGATAAAATGGCAGTATGCTGCTCTGACAGTTGGTTTTTTTTCTGATCCAAGCTTGTTTAACATTTAGTTTCCACTGCTACCACAATGGAATTATTTTCCTTCCTATTTGGGGTTACATTCATGTAAAAAAAATCTTCCTAAACCTGCTTTTTCAGTTGTAAATGTGCAGAAGAACTTTTGTTTGCACATGACTGAGCCAAAAGCTGCTTCCTTTCTGTATCTGAATTGTCCCTATGAAGCCAATGGCCGAGGTCCTGCTTACGTGTCATAGCAGCAGATTCATGGGACAGGGCAATATAGATTTGACTGTTACCTAAACATGCAATTAGTTTCTGTTTTATTAGCTGTAGCAGTCATTATGCACTTTATATATCAATAGCCCCCTGATTAGCTGTAGCAAAAACAACAGAGTAAAGGTTTATTTTTTTTTTTTGTTTATTCTCAGCTTCATTATAAATTTCAATTATTTTTTTTTTCCAAAGAATGCAAAGGAATAATACTCCTGGATGCAAAGGAATAATACTCTGGCTAATTTTTAATGCAAGTTTCTGCTCTGGCCACTCAGATAAATCCTTTCATTTACTGGAAACAAGACTGTGGTAAATGTATAAAAAGTGAGTTACATTTGGCCTTGACACACATGTGCTTGGAAACTGTATCATGCCTAACAGACACACTTATCTTTCATCCCCCTACAAAGCGTTGTCTTGCTTCCATGTTGGACCCTTGAATAAGCAAATACAACGTAAAACTTTCATTACAGCTTACTCATACTAAGCAAATGCGCTTCTAAAGCAACTACTTAAAAACATCTTCAGGATCTCCATTACAACACTACCTAACTTTAGAATAAATAAAAAAAAAGCTGTTAAAATATTCTTTCAAATAAGAAGTCAAGCCTGCATTCATCATGCAGCCAGAACTTCTAATTTCAAAAAGAGCCCCCTAGTACTTTTGATATCTTTTTGATGTTTAACTTCTCTTTTTAGCATACAGTTTGCTTCATTTTTGCTCATCCTCACTAGACAAATTAGCTCAACCCTTGACACAGCAGGCACTGAGGCCGGCTGCTGGCTCAGCTGACCAGTATTGGCCACCACAGCTCCAAGAGACTTCACACATGTTACACACCTGCCTGTTTACAAGACTAAAACCCTCTAAAGTTAAAAACTATCCGGGACAAAAGATCAGGCCCAAATATATTCCATTTTTCTTTTGACCCAGATTTTCTAACAGGCTGAGCTACTGTTGTGGCAGGGCTGTGGGTAGACCAGCAGAGCACTATCTGGTGCCAGAGCTGCAGGTGGCCCCAGCAGGATGGCGCATGTCCCCTCTCCTGCCCACTCACCCAGTCTGACACACTGCCACAGCCTCATGTGTCTGCTGGACTAAGAGAGTGGGGGACTGAGCACACATATGGGTTTCACCCTAGTCTGATGCTTAGATGACCAAATGCTCACATTTCATAGTGCTCTATTAGCACAATTTGCATTGTTCAGAATGCCCTTAGATCCAAAATCTTCTATTCACTCCACCAAATTTCTGTTACTCAAATTCCATACTGTTCAGGGCTGCTGGAAATAACAGAGAGCAAGTTGACTTGTTTCCTTCTTGACACCTTTTCCCAAAACTCCATTAGACCTAACTGTGGTTACCTTTTGGATACCAGAAAGCAGTACCTCATTTATTCTTAAAGCTGATAAAGAAATAAGTGCTGTATAGTTTGGGGACCATCTATAATGTTAGAAAACAATGGCCTAAAATTTCAAACTTGCTTGTCTGAGGTTAGGCTCCTAAACTAGGCAGCAGGAAAGGCAAGCCAATACAAAAAAGCATTGTAAATCAAAGAACAATTATTTAATGTAATGCCTACGTTACATACAGATACTACAGCCACCTATGAAAGAAAACACTATTTTTAGCTCCGTAATTAAGCAAGTGAGCTTGGTTAAGAAAATTTGGATAATGAAATTAGCAGGTATTGGCCCGTATTTGCTTTACCAGTATGGAGTGGGGGAAAAAAAATCTCTTCTGATGTGTTAGACACTTCAGATATGTGTTCTTAACTTCTCGGTCCTTGTGCCAGAGACATTACAGTCTGTTTCCAAATAAAAATCGTGACATGAAGTGATCACCAAAATAATTTTGACCTTCAAGGACAAATTAAAATGGAAAAAAACAGCAAAAATTAATCTGCCATTTTCCCCATTGAAGGTTAGATGATGGCTATTTCCTAGATGTAAAAAAAAATAAATACTTGTGCATAAAGAGGAGACCACTTCAACACAACTCTTCCCATGTACTACCTCATGGACATGCGCCTACCTAACACATGCACAAAGCCACAGTAAAACTACACAAAACATACGGGGTTTTTCTATATGATGATACATGAATAAAATTTACACAGCTACACATGCATACACACACACACAGAAATCCTGACAGCTGTTAACCTCAAATAAACAAGGCTACTGGAGGGACCGATATAATTCCTATTCAGTTAAAAAACAGCCCTTAATTTCAGTGGGATTTGGATCAGATTTGGTTAAACTTGGTAAGGACTAGGTATGCAGTTTATAGAAAGGTATGTTCAAACACATTTTCAAAGCAACTCTTTATGAAATCCCTCTCCAGCATAGCTGTTTCACTATATGGGAGAACTATACTGCAGTTTCATGAACAAATTAAAATTCTGTGATTCTAACCAAATGCCTTAAAAACAAATTACCTAAGGAGAGATTAATTTGATTCTATTTGTTATTTTAATTTGCTATATTTTTCCTGTATTTTTAATGCACATATGCCTACATACATGCACATATACCTAGTCCTCCACATACAGAGTTCTACTCTACCAGTTTAAATCCATAAAAGAAATTCCTCTAAAAGGAATGAACCAAGAGACTGATTTAGTTAATAAGAGTGAAGAGCAATGACCATTATTTAATTGAGACAATGTTAGCTAAAATTTCACCTATGGAGTATGGGGAGTACAGGGGGACATGCATATGTGGTACCAGTGGGCTGTACAGGTGTTAGACAATGTGGGGGCAGGGAGCGGACAGACTGTGGACTTTTATACATCAGAACACCCAAATTAATCTGAAAAGAAAAAATAAAGATTAAATGCAATGTTACTTTATGCACAAAATTTTCTTCCATTTCAACCTCATCAGATTTTTCTGGTTGTTTTTCTAAGATTGTTTTTCTTGCATGTAATATCTGCTTAAATTTGGGCAGCAATTAAAATGCCTAAACCATGAGTTTCTACTGTATATATATATATCAACTGAAAAAAATAAATGAAAGGGATTAATATGCCTCAAAAAAGAGGTCAAATAACTTCAGAATAAGAAATTACCACTCTTGAACAAGGACTTTTTGTATACAAGTCTAAAGGAGTTTTACTAATGGCCTCACTGTAGGAGCAGAACTGACTCCATAATCTCACGAACCATATGGGAAAGTAAATGAAGGTGTTATGCAAAAAGATATAGTATAGCAGGTTACAAGGGTTTCTGCAGCCGTGTTCATTTGGGAATCTTTAAACCTATTGGCATGACAGTACTTGGTAACATTTTGTTTACTGAGTGCTATACTGCAGGATCTCCATTCTCAATTTGGGAGCTGCATTATACATATATTTTTAAAGCCCATTACATTGAAAAAAGCTTAGTATGACTATGAAAAATCACAGAAGGAAACAAGCAAGGTAGAAATGGTTTGTGTGATACAAGTTTGGAAGGTCTCTGTTCAGTTGCCAGGCAATAATTGTTAGTGTTATTAAAAAAAAAAGATTAAAATTTAAAAATTAAAAATAAAGAAAATACCCCTACTCTTTTATTTTGACAACCTAATCAGAAAGGACCTAGAAACCCAAATATTCCTCTCAGGCTTTGAATAGTCCCTCTGCCCTGGAGTAGATGTAGCAAGGGGCAGTGAATTAATAAAGCCAGAATATCTATTGCTAATAGGTTTACCAAGCATGGGAACAGATAGCCAACCACACAATGCCAGAACTACATCCTATGGAAACTGTTCAAACTGACAAAAAATAGACATTCAGAGAACAGGATCCTTCGGGGGTGGGCTGTAAGGTCTTTATCCCACTTCTGTAACTGGACAATTAAAAGTAAAGCAAAATTCAGCAAGGGCTTGATTTTCAACACAAGCAAGATATTTTTACCCATTGTGAAAAGGAAGAGAAAAAAAAATTCAGATGCAGTAGTGCAAAACAAAAGGCCTTTCCCTGCAAGCATCTGTGTCTCTTTGCAGCATTTGCTGCTGTGAGGAGCCCTATTGTGGTCAGGCTAAGTCCTGTTAGAAGTCTGCTTGGAAGAGGAAAGCCCTTGCTGGATCAGGATGCAGTTACTTCTCTCAAAAAACAGCTTCTGGGTTTGCAAGCTACATACCAAGCTTTGAATTGCAACAGACTGCTGGTGAATGCAAACAGCCATAAAATATTTTCTTGACTGAATAGTTAAAATTGGTGTTAAAAACCCACTTGAGTGGAAATTGCAGAAATGCAGGTAGTCACTGGTCAATAAACATTATTTTTTAAAATGTCCTCGACTCCATAAACTGTGATATAATAAAATAATCTGCCCTGTACTTCAGCATAATTAATACTGAATAGGCCTTTAAAAAGTTAGTAAATATTTATGAAATGAACTGTAATTTTCTTAGTGAACATTAAAGCCTCTGGATCAGTAAACCATCTTCAATTTTTTGCAAAACTTATACCTATCAAGAAAGGGATCACATTTTGCCTTTATTACTTCTCCTATGGATTTGCATGTACCTGTATTTGAGGATATGTCCCCATGTGCACATACACATCTATCCATGCACATACAAAGACTTCTATATTCACAAGTACTGGGTAAGAAAAACTAAAGAAGAAGTAAAAAATGTACATTTTATAATTGTTATAATAAGTTAAAATTACTACATAAATTTAAAACTATGTAAAAAATGTCATGGTTTCTGATATTAATTTTTTTTAAAGAGCAAAACCAGAAAGCACTTGGAGAAACTAAAAAAACAAACAAACAAGGGGAAATCCTGATTTCCCATTTTATAGGCTCTTTACTCTTGCATTTCATTCAGTTTGACCAGTAAAAAAAACCCCAACAACCTTAAAGATCAATTGTTTGTCTTCCTGTCCTAGCCATATTGCCTCTTTTCTTTCATGTACTAATAAAAATCAGTTGCTTTTGGTTTTTGATGTTAACTATAAAGTGTTTTAATTTAATTTAAACCCAAAAGAT
>QWTY01031186.1:0-10639 GCA_008033365.1 Pseudorectes ferrugineus
TATTTTCACACCTTTCCTGTCAACCCTTTTAACAGAGGAAAGATCAGATCATCAAAATCATAGGTATGTGGGTGCCAGAAATGAGGACATAAACAGATATCTCCAGGAGAAAACCTCTATAAACCATAAATGGTTGCAATTATGGTGCACCAAAAATTATTCTAATGAAATAGATAATTATATTTTTTCATTTTTGTTATGACTGAAAAAATTACTTTAGATTAGCAAAAACCTCACAAATATGCTATGAATTTTCCAAATACCTGCATAACTGCTGCAAATTCAGAGCTAGCATTATTTGGCACTGCTGAGGTTAGGACAGTGATGAGGTTGCAGACCTATTGCAATCACTGCTAGCTCTCAAGATTTGCAAACTCACCCAGGAAGCTGAATATCTGCATACAAATGCTAATGTAGTTCTTAGCAAATCATTGTATCTAACCAACAAGTAATATATCAGAAATCTGATAAAACCAACTTGGATTTTGGTGTGGCTTAGGAAGGGTGTTCTCCAGTTTAGTGCTCCCCCTAAGCCACATGCCACCTTCTTGCTTCCCTCTCTCCCTTCCCCCTTCCCCCTGCCCTGGGCTGGATAGGAGAATAGGAGGCACAAAAGGCAAAGATCAAGGAGTGAGATAGGAACAATTTACTGGAAACAGCGATGATTTAGGAAAAAGTAACATTAACAGCAAATATATTAATAACAAAAGTATACAACACAGAGAATGAGTCACACATCAGAACGTTTACCACAGATTCTGCAACCCAACTGCAGCCCTACCAGAGGAAAGCCCTTCCTTATGGAAAGAGACTCCCTTTCCCCCGCCCCTGGCAATGAGGTGAGGTGGTATACAATAACCTCTGGGTCCTAGCCATGAACCCTCGTGACTACTGTAAGAAAATAACCCTGTCCTGCCTGGAACCAGGTCAGCTTTTGAAAAGAACCAAACAAAACAAACTTGGACCGTTGGGCCATAAGACTAAAATCAAAACAGAAAAGTAACTGGTACCTGAAAAATGGCAGAAAATATGGCATAGCAATATTGTGGAATGGATTTGATGCACTTTGATTTTTATGCCTTTCCTGCATAAAAACAAGATAATTTGTTTATTTGAAAATGACCATTGATAAACTAAATTTAATGCAGTAATAAAAATTAAAAGACATCCTACCAAACAGTAATCAAATACAAAAATCTAACAAGTGTTACCCTTTACTACTATTTTAGAATATTGAAGATCCTTTTCTCCTTAAAAAGGAAATAAATATCTTTCATATTAAGTTCCAACAAAGTGAAACAGTTTAAATTACTTCAACAAGGACATAACTTCACTATTCACTATTAGGCCATTTTCCATTTTTTGGTGTGAATGTCAAGTTCTGCACATAGCTGATAAATCTCACAGCAGCATTCCTTTCCCAGTAATCATGTCTTAGGCAAGGCCTATGTGGACAAAAAGAAAGGTTTAAAATATATACTATTTCCTAAGTTTTCTCCTCTGTACTCTTAATAAGCTACCATGCCATGAGACTTCCAAAGTCCACGTGGTTTTCAATCCTCCTTGTGAACATGTAGGTTATACTTAACCAAACAATACTGAAAGGTGTATCTAAGCAACAAAGTTTTGATTTGCAAAAACAGGCTTTAAGTACTGTATCCATCAGAACATGCAATAAACAAATCCTCTTGCCATTACTAAAATACTTGTGTGGTATACTTGAATAATAATAAACTTCTGATGACATTAATTACATTGTTATCAGTCTTGAATTTAATTTTTTGAAAAAAACCAAAACCAATATGCTTTGCATATATTTTCTTTTACTTTGGATTCTAAATTGGATTGTACAACATGATCTACCAGTTCTTAGGATCAATACAATACATTTTTCACTTTTGTTTTTTAATTTATGCTTATAATCCCATAGTACATATTGAAAAAAGGAACAGGAAGAAAAATAACAATCAAACTAATGTAATTATTCAGTAGTTCCAGTTTTATATATCCAGAAAACCAATCTTATTTCCTTCTCCATGCCTTTTTCTGTCTCTCACTGAGGCAGAAATCTCTGTTCTATAATGTTCCAATATTCAAGTATGTTTCAGTTTTTCTTAGTTAATAGTTCAACTCATGGCCAAACATCCATCAGCACAGTAATTTAGTATAAATTCCCACATCAACAACACACTTAAGGCACATTCAGTTCACAGTTCTATGAATATCTCTTGAATTCTTTTATACCTTATTTAAAGGGAAGTAGGAGTTGAGCTGACATTTGGTTGGCAGATGATGTATGCAGCAGCCTACAATATGTGTTTAAGAAGTACAAAGATTCTTGGAATAAACACTGTTACTTTTATTTTTAAACACTCATATTTTATGATTGGAAACAGAATTCCACAAGAGGAGGTTCAAGACAGCAATATTACAAGTGGAACTACAGACTTTAACTGAAGGTTAATTCATTGTGAGAATATTTCAGGAGTTAGCAGAGGTGATAAGATACTACAAAATATCTGTGGGTCTATCAATGATTTCTTCCACATGTTCAGTCCCTCTTCCTCCAAACAGGAGTCAATATATAGACCACAGCCATGAGCAGTGTTTTTCATAGATGACTGAAAACCTCTATGCTTTCAGGGCTAAAAAGCTCTTCATTTGTGATCATACAAAAAGCAATGGGGCTTTCAGGAATTTCCAACATTAGGAGTATATCTTTTGTGAAGCGATCTTGAGGCATCAGAGTTCAACAAGAATGTTCCTATTTTATGGAGGCTTTACAGTACAGTTGTGTAGAAAGACAGTTGTATTTGGGGGAGAATACAGAGAATAATGTCTAGTGGCTATTTGAGGTTGAATAAGGCACAAAACCTCATCATTTGAAAAAAACCAAAGAAACCAAAACATCTTGCACGGGGAAAGATCCAGGAGTAGCAGATAATAAAGATGATAAAATAGAATTTAACCTAGGAGCTTTTGTCCTATGCCTTGGTGTTCACTAGGAAGATTTCCCACTAATTGACATCAGAAAAGTCCGGGTAAAGAATGTGCCAAAGCCTATGACATCCTGAATGCATTTAGATGCCTATTTTTAAATATGCAGCAAATTATATTTTACTGCAGAAAACTAATTTTAATCAGTTTAGCAGGCTTTCTGCCTTGCTAAATTATCCAGTCATCGTCTTACCAAAAGATGAAACAAATGCTGTTTTCCAATACTTTGAATTAAAATGGTACTTCAAACATAAACTAGCTCAGAGTCATGTTATATAAGCTTCTCTTCATCTTACAACAAAAACGAAAAAAATTAAATGAGAGGCAATGATGCATAAGCTCAATATATTCCTACAAACTAGGGGTATGTTAGCTTTGCCTTGTTAAATATTTCTTAAGCAATTTTTAATTGACAACATATGTTGAACATCACATAGCAATGTGTGCAAAGCACTTTACATCTGTCATACCCTCCTGAAGCTAATCCCTCTTTCATGTGCTAGCTTTCTTTGTATTGCTGCAGGCTTTGTTTCTGTTTACTATCTTTCAAAAGGAAGAGAGAAAAAACGAAGCTAGCTGTCAGTGAGAACAGGCTTATTTTACAACGGTTCTAATTCTATTAATCTTTTGACTGGCTATCTGCTAAGAAATCATTATAACCAAGCAATGATTTACACAGAAAGAAAAGGTCAAATTCCATTTCTGTCAAGGTGAGAGAAATTTCATTTCTTTTCAAGGCTTAACGATGGGCAAATGGTGTCTGACAAATTTGGTGGCCTTCAATGATGGGGTTACAGTATTTCTTTTGGTAGCAGAAAAGAGAGTCCGGTGTCTTCTAACCAGATTTGTGCAAAATGTTTGACACAGTGTCACACAACACCCTTATGTCGAAACTTGAAAGACATGGATTTTATGGATGGACCATTCAATAGATAGGGAATTGGCTGGATGTTTGCACTGAAATAGTTGTGGTGAATGGCTCTGTGTCCAAGTGGAGACCAGTGACAAGTGGTGTTCTTCAGGGGTCAATATCAGAACTGATGCTGTTTAGCATCTTTTCCAGAGACATGGACACTGGGATTGAGTGTACCCTCAGCAAGTTTGGGGATGACACCAACTTGTGTGGTCAGACACATTGGAGGGAAAGGATGCCATCCAGAGGGATCTTGAGAGTCTTGAGAAGTGGGCATGTTCACAATTCATGAAGTTTCACAAGGTCAAGTGCAAAGTCCTGAACCTGGCTTGGGGCATCCCCAAGTACAAACACAGGCCAGGAAGAGAATGGATTCAGAGCAGCCCTGAAGAGAAGGGGTCCTCTGTGTCTGTACCACAAACTGTAATCACTGCTGACTGGATACCAGATTTTCAATATGGTATGGATCTCACTTGTGATGATCCAGAGATCAGGTCAGAGAAAAGATAAAAAGGGCTGAGTGTGGGGAACCTGAAAATCTTACTCTGGGTGCCAAGAGTGTGCAAAAAGGCTTGGGTTACATTGTTACCATTACAATGGTGAGATACATGTTCTTCAAAAAAGTTGGGAAGGGGAGATGATAAAGAAGAGTTGACCTTTATGTGAGAGACCACTTAGAGTGAATGGAGCTCTGCCTGGGGGTGGATGAGGAGCCATCAGGGAACTTACAAGTCATGATAAAAGACAGGAAAGGAAAAAGTGATATTATAGTGAGTGTCTACTGTAAGCCACCTAACCAGAAATGATGAGTGGATCAGGCCCTCTACTGACAAACAGGACCAGCCTCAGGTTTGCAGACCCTGGTCCTCATAGGGGTCTTCATCTACACCTATGGAGGGTACTTGGGACAACCCAGCAGGACATAAGCAATCTGGGACGTTCCTGGAGTGCTTTGATGATTATTTTCTCATTATTAATGACATAGAAGCCAATGAGGAGCGGTGCTTCACTGCACCTCTTACTCATCAGTGTGGAGGGCAAGCAAAAGTCAAGCACACAAGCAAAGCAAAACAAAGGATTGATTCACTGCTTCCAATGGGCAGGCAGGTGTTCAGCCATCTCCTGGAGGGCAGGGCCCCATCATGTGTAACAGTTACTTGGGAAGAGAAGTGCCATCATTCCAAACACACCCTCCTTCCTCCTTCTTCCCTCCACTTTATACACAGAGAATGATGCCATATGGTTTGGAATATCCCTTTGGTCAGTTTGGGTCACTTGTCCCAGCTGTGTCTCCTCCTAACCTCCCATGCACCCCCAATTTCCTTGTCAGCTTGGCAGTATGAAAAGAAGAAGAGGCCTTGGGTCTGTGTAAGTCCTGCTCAGCCATAACAAAAACACCTCTATATCATCAACCTTGTGTTCAGCACAAATCCAAAACACAGCCCCACACCAGCCACTGTGAAGAAAATTAACTCTACCCCAGCCAAAACCAGCACAGTCCCTTGGAGATATTCAAAAGTCATCTGGACATGGTCCTGTGCAATAAGTGGGAGGTTGGACAAGGTATATAACTTGCACGTTTTTACGTTACTTAGTAGTGAAACTGTTGTCTCATTCTGAACAAAAAATATCTGAAAATAAACCCCCAAAAAATAAGTCAGATTTTTCTACTGAAGCTGTAGTCTTTACTCAGGATGTTTTGTGTGCAGTGTTTGCCCAGGCTGTAGGGTTTTTGTACGTGCACTAGTTGACATTATTTAAAATTTTGTGAAACAGACAGGAATTATGTCACAAAAAAAGTAAGATCTAACATGAAATTGGAGAGATTATGGGTAGCACTCGTAATGTATTGCTTAAATTAATGTATTGCTGTTTCACTCTATCTACAGCTCTCCAGCATCTGTTTCAATTGAAGCAAAAGAGGAATTTGTTAATCACAATAAAAGGAGGACTGACTACATGGACAATGTGTGAATACATTTGTCATCATTACACCTGACTTCTTTTCCCTTTCTCTCTATATCTGAAATAAAGAAAATGTGTTAAAAATCTTACCTGCTGATGGGAGTTGTCGATATTTATGGCCGTGTATGCAGTGCTATTGGGAATTCAGTGGGGCCCTCCTAACCTGAGAAATTACACTTTGCTGAAGAGAATGGAATTTTCAACTACCAGACATTTGCTTTAAGTAGTGAATACCCCCTGGAGGGAGGAACAAAAAAACAGTGTGAATAGAAGTTGTATATAAAGAAGAGAGCAGGTGGAAGACTAAGAGCATAGTTCCACATATATTTTCCTTGGAAGTGAAGCTAATTTAGGAGGTCCTCATTCCCTACACAAATACATACACCTTGACCCCCCATTGCTTGTTCTCATTCACCATCCTCTCTTTTGTGCTATTGAAAACATTTGTAAGGCCATAATGTAGAATAGATCCCTGAAGTGAACTGTATTAATGAAAGAGTCTCCAAGGTTTGTTATTCACATCAATGATTCACTTTACAGCACAGCATTACAAATAGTTGCATCGGTACATTTGAAGAAGTGACAAATTCTAACACAGAGGCAGAAATCAGCAAGTGGTGTTAGAAAAGTGATTTTTTTTAACCAGCTTTGCCACTGAACAGCACATGAACCTGCACTTCAGAAACCCATGGGAAAAGAAAAGGTCTGCAGGTGTCCTATGCTGCTTTGCATAATAAAGGCTTTCCTCAGTGCAATTGTGTTCTGACTTCAGGATTTTTGCTTAAGATTAGCTGTAAAATAAATACTGACTTGTTTTATTATCATTATTTATTACTTATAGTATTTTATCATTAGATCATGCTAAATTTTCGTTAAGAGTGTTCAGTTCTGGAATGGAACTATTTACATCTCTTTGGTGGGATACAGAACAAATTGGGAAGCTGTAATTCATTCTCTTCATAAAAAAATGAACCCATTTAGCCTGGACCACATGAACAACTCTTGTTCATCAACAACTTAATTCAGAAGATAAAGGGAAGTTGCATAGAAGTCTGATTCTTGCAAAATTTAAAGAAAAAAGAATTTTTGTTCTGTCCAAAACACAAGGAAAATAAATGTTCCCAGCTCCCAAAGGAACTGGAATTTGAGTATAAAGCATAATTGTCCAAGTTATCCTTTCCCTCTTTCACTTATTTTATACTGCAGACATTTGCCATCAATAGCCCAGAGAGTCAGATGTGAATAATTCAATGTGCCATGATTAATGCTAGTAGGATTACAAAATGTAGTCACTTTGTTCTTTCTAGAATGCAGAAAATTTACTACTTCTATCCTACTTTCAAAAATAATGAACCCTGAAAAAATGCAGATTTATTTCATGCCATCACTGTATACACATATTAATAAAACAGATGGAACCACAATTCTGGACATAATATTAAGGACCAATAAAATATTTTTACCAAAGCAAGTATATTTCCTTACAGTATCTTTGTACAGGCATGTTATTGTAAGAGATATCCAACAAGAAAAAAATCAATATTTTAAAGTGCTTTTAAAGTCACTTTGGACTAAAATAAAGTCTTCATATGTGTACAAAAATTTACTCAAAATGATCAAAAGCTTTGGTTGTTCTGCTGTTAAAAAAATTGAATAATTTCTATCAATTATCCATGTAGCTTCCTTTTCAGTCTCCACTGAGCTTACTTTCCTTACAGGAAAAGGAGAAACCATATCCACTGAAGTTCACTCAACTAAGCCCAGAGGTTCTGATTTCAATTCCCTTCTCAGCAAGGCAGAAGTGCACTTTTTGTCTTTACACTTCAACAAGTCATATTTCTAAGATGGTTTTTAGTAACAGTTTCTAATATGATTTCAGTGTGAAGTGTGATTTGCTTGAATGGAATTTACATTAACCCTTTCTGCATCACCTGATGACTAAATAACACTAATAGGAGAAGATTTAATAAAACATGCATTCAATTAACTTTCTGAAAAGCATTTTGCACTAAATGTTAGCTAAAATGCCATAATATATGAACTAAATAAGAAACAAAACATAATTTGGCATGATTAATATATGAACCTGTATCAAGATTTTTTTATATCAACTAAGAAAAACCTCAGCAGATTGCTGCCTTTACTCATTGCTACTGAAATGCAGCAAAGATTTCCTTTTATTTCAGTAAATAAGAGACTCAAAAATAACAGGATTCTAAGATGATAAAGATGGAACATAGTCATGCAAACAGAAAAGTGACATTACCATGACCCTGTCTCTTTCTATCGTCTTAACTTTTTTGAGTGGAATTTTACAACAGCATGTTATCTTATTAGACACTAACACCACCAATTTTCCCGGAAACGTCAACATAACAGCAAAGAGACCTTCACTCACATTGTTCTCCAATGCATCTAATCTTTCTTGTAAAATGAACTCTCTAGGTCTACATAATATGTTTAAATTATAATAGTTTGACTGCTGACTTTTACTAACAGAACTTTAAAAATTTTGTGTGTGTTGCTATGAATCTTCTGTTCAGATTGACAGCAAAGTTAGGGGAGGCATTCTGAAAACTAAATGCATTATTTTGGTCTAATACAGTTCTGATAAAGGATAAAAATTCCTCTTTAACTCACTATATTACAAAAAAAAAATAAATAGAAAACAGCCTGCTGAAAACAGATATTAAAACGGTGAGAAAAATAAAAGAATAAGACAATTAATTCAATCATCCAAATATTTAATAACTCTAGTAATTTAAAATCTGGCTTATTAACAAACATATAAATTGACATAATCCTAAAGACCCACAGAATCAAGACGCAGTGATGTTAGAAGACAATCATATAGCACAGTCAAATCTAGTATCTGCATTTCCCATTTTTGCTTATCTTGAAGTATCATTAAGTGACAAATTCTTGGAATCTCTTTTAGTTGCAAGTGTAGAGGGAGAGAAAACAAACATATTCAGATATGGCACCAGATTTGCTCAAGGTTCTCCTACCATGTCAAATACATGCAATGAGTTTGCAATCACCTCAGTTTTTCATCTGTATCCTATCAGTGCCAGCTGACATTTTGTACAAACAGGTGTACTTTTTTTGGTGGCTGAAATAAGGGATTAGTATGATTTTTCTTTGTCTTAAGTAAGCTAAATTCTCCTTCTCTCTCCACTCTTCTTTGGATATCAGGCAAACAAAGCTGCCATGAGACTAGACAAGTGTTTTGGACGTTTGAACATTGACTTGTTGAGTGCTGTGAGAAATGTTTTTGTCGGATTATTTTTTAAACTTGAGGAAGGACACTTCCCTGAAATGCAGCCAAGCACGCAAGAGAAAGATTCTGTCTTACAGTGCTGCTTTTGAGACAATGTGATCCTATGCTACATGAAACAATAAAATGTAATTTTGTATTAGATCTTCCCCAGAAAATGCAAATCATTGTTTTGGTAAATACTCCTGGATATACAAAAGTCTTCAGACCTATCAACCCCTAGCACTGGAGAAAAAGTCCTAGTGAGTCAGAAACTACATTTCTGATAAGCATAAAATTTCATAGGAAGGAAAACAATGGAAAACTGGAAGGTTTATTCCATTCAAATATTACACTTTTTTAATAAGTCTAAAAAATATATTTAAAAAAAAAGGAAAAAGGAAGAGTACAAGTTTGAAAAATCATAACAAAACATGGCCTTCTGGTTTGGTTTTTTTTTCGGCTTCTCAGTTGTTTGTTAGGTCATTTATGACACCAGTAATTTTCGAGACAGTTGCATCTAGATGAGGGTGGGGTGCTCATCTAAGTCACTATTTCAAAGGGAAAAAATGTCTTGGATACTGAATTGGAGTCCCTTGAGACTAATCAGAAAGGATTTGCTGTCATTTTGGAAAGCTCCTCCTTAAATGAATGTGCCTTGGGGCAGTTATCTTTGAGTGCGCATGGACAAGAAGACAAAACTGATATATGTGTTCAAA
Source organism: Pseudorectes ferrugineus (assembly GCA_008033365.1). Lineage (NCBI taxonomy): Eukaryota > Metazoa > Chordata > Aves > Passeriformes > Pseudorectes > Pseudorectes ferrugineus. The sequence goes on from QWTY01031186.1 coordinate 9,851, forward strand.
TTATGAAGGAAACAGACAAAATAGGTGATGTCAATAGATGTGCAATTCCTTAAATTTTGTTGGAAAGGTGTTTTAGGTTATTTGGTTCAAGTTTTAGGGGTTTTTGGTTTGGTATTTTTTTTTGTTTTTCTCTGGCTAGTGTGCAAAATATTGGGAAGAAAGTAACATTATTTAGACAGCTTTCTCATACAACAATTAGGTGTAAAACGGCTTCTCTTGAGACTCAGATTTTATTGCTTGACCTTTTTCAAAATGACCACACCTGTATTTACTTGAATTTGGCAAAAAAAGTGGGGAATGGCTAATTAACTTGATTTTTGAGCCATGGATATTGGGAGGCAGGGGAGGAGGTGGAGGTGGAAAGGGAGGAGAGAAGGGGGAAAGAAGAAGTGGGGAGAGAGAATGAGAGAACATCTTTCCTGATAGTTATGCTCAAGATCAGGTATATTCTCTTTATTCTCTATTTCACAGGAAAAGGCGATGAATAATTTTGAACATGTGGGTTGTAGTTGTACAGGTATGATTTTAATTTTTTCTCACAAAGCCATTTTTCAGAAATTAGTTTCAATTGCTCATGTGCTCAATACTAGTTTTGCATTTACAGTGTTTTAAGTGATTAAGATTGTTAGGCTTCATAGGATGACCAGGCAGTAGGGGAATCCTCCTGTCTCATCCCACCTTTCCCTCTCACTTTCAATACCACAGTGCTACCTCTGGTGCTCATCAGTAACATAATATTGCTGATTTTCACTTAGCCCCATAGTTTATCAGAGGACTGAACTTGCAGGA